>JASVEL010003062.1:0-26816 GCA_032618575.1 Nicotiana noctiflora | reverse complement strand
CGGTTATGTGCATTGCATTGCATCGTGTTTGTTGAATTATTCTATGGTAGTTGTATTGTCTTGTTGATGCTAGTTCGTAGGAGATTCGGACCGTAGTATAGCTTCATATTGTGGTATGTTGTGGATCTCCTACTTTCACTGCTTTTATATATTTATTACTCACCGAGTACTTAGTACTCACCCCTACTCCCTGCACCTTTGTGTGCGGACTCGAGTACTTTAGGAGCGATGAGACATTGCATTTCCGGCGGTTTCGAGTCATACCAAGTTGTCGGGGTAGTGCCGACGTTCGCGAGAACCTAGCTACTCCTCCTCTTTCCGGTTGTTATTTTGTATTCAGACTTGAGTATTTCCATACAGTATTTTCTATTCTGTTGGGTTTTGTTAGAGGCTCTAGACTTGTGACTCCGGATCTTTGGGAGTGTCAGTTGTTTTCGCACTTCTCAGTATTTTGTTCGTTATTATTATTAATGGAGTTCTTTAACTCGTATATTCTTCTTGGGATGTCCATTTGGGACTGATATTCGATGTGATAAGTAATTGTCGGTCTGGCTGGCCTAACTTGATTGTTGGGCGCCATCACGACCGGATTTGGGTCGTGACAATCCAAATGTCCTAAGACGGGATATATTTACTTTAGGGCATATAAGCTAACCTTTATAGCCTCTCCCCAGAAGTTATGAGGTAGCTTACTAGAAAGAAGCATAGTCCTAGCCATGTCTTCAAGGTACCTGTTCTTTCTTTCAACTACTCCATTTTGTTGATGAGTCCTAGGGGCAGAGAAGTTATGATCTATACCATTTTCATCACAGAATTCAGCAAACTTAGCATTTTCAAATTTAGTTCCATGATCAGACTTGATGGATGCAAGTTGATTTCCTAATTATTTCTCAGTTTTTCTAACAAAGGCAGTAAATATGTCAAATGCTTCATCTTTATATGTTATAAATAGTACCCAGAAAAATCTATAATAATTATCAACAAGTACCATTACATATTTCTTTCCACCTCTGCTCATTGTTCTCACTAGACCACAGAGATCCATATGTACCAGTTCCAACGACTTGGTTGTGCTTACCATCTTCTTGATTTTGAAGGGCGATCTCACCTGCTTCCACCTTGCACATGACTCACAAACTTTGTCTTCCTTGAACTTGATGTGGGGTAACCCTATCATCAAGTCCTTGGAGACTCATTTGTTTAGCTGATTCGGACTGGCATGACCAAGTCTTTTGTGCCACAAAAGAGGATCATTATCCAACACACTTAGGCAGGTTAGTTCATTTTCTGAAAGAGTATACAAATATACAATTAAATATTGTTAACTTGTTTTCCTATAAAACAATCTTGTCACTGGTAAGGCTAATCAAAAAGCATTTAGTAGAGGTGAATGCTACAAGGTTACCTCTATCGCATAGTTATGACACACTGATTAGGTTGTATTTCAAGTCATTTATCAAGTAGATATTCTCAATGGAGTGAGAGTCTGTCTTACTTGCCTTTCCAACCCCAATAATCTCACATTTCTTCCCATTTTCAAAGGAGACATTACCTCGCTTTAACTCTTTTAGTAAAAGGAATCGGTTCTTGCTTCCAGTCATATGTTTTGAGCAGCCACTATCCATGTACCATAGTTGGTTACTTCCCTTCACTTGGACCTGCAAAAGGAATTAGAGGTTAGTCTTAGGAACCTAAACTAGTTTGGGTTCCTTTCTATAGGCAAAAGAATAAATCAGATTCCTTCTAGGCCACCTAGGCAGCCTATTTTTTTCTTGAACAAAAGATTTGTTCCATTGACCAGCCTTTTCTTTTGAATTAAATTCATTTTTGTATTGGACAATCTTCCCATAGTGTGTGTAGATTTTTTTCTTAGGAAGAGTGAGGTACTTGTTTTTAGGGTCCCACTTAGGTGCTTGAGTTCCATAACCAAGTCCTATTTTGTTGCTATTGTGATGTTCTTGTAACTAGGAGAGAGCATCAGAAGCCTTGTTCCATTTGCAAGTTCTATCTAGTTCATGTTTTACCTTCCCTAGATCTTCTTTTAGTACCCTTATCTTCTCATCCTTTATGTACAGCTCATCCTTTATTTTTTCTAAGTTTTCTTCTAGGATGAGATTTGTGTAATCAGCTTTCTTCTTTCTTGTTCCTAATTTCAGTTTTAAGTTCTCGGGCCTAAGTTCTAGGGCACTAGTGTCAAGTTCAAGAACCTCGTTCTTCAACTAAGCATTTTTACTTTCACTCTCATTAGCCCTAAACTCTAGATTTTTTCACTTGGCTTTTAGGATCATACATTCCCTAGACAGTTCTTTCTTTTCACTATTAATTATCCAAGACTCATTAATGAAGTCTAGTCGTAGCTCAAACAACCTCTCTTTAGATAGGAATTTAATTTGTCCTTGAGATGAAGAATACTTACCTCTTATTCATCATCTGATTCTCCAATGGCCATAAGTGCTTGTTCATCTCCAGAGTCATCTTCTGATCCCTCATCTAGTGTTTCTCCCCAGGAAACAACCATAGCCTTTGTTGATCCTTTGTTTCTTTTTTGTTGAACTTGTTCCTTCTTCATGTTCCTTTGTTCAGCCCTTTCCTTTCTTCTACTCAATTTCCCATTGAGGATAATTCTTGATCATATGATCGGTCTTTCCACATTTGTAGCAACCCTCATTGGTCCGTTTCTCAGGAGCCCTTGGTTTGTTGAAGGTTGTACCTCTTGAAGAACCATTTCCTCTCATCAGGTACTTTTTGAAATCTCTTGTGATCATACCATTTCTTTATCCTCCATATCTGAACCTTTGGCAATTCTAAGAGCTATACTTCTTTCCTTCTTAGGTGCATCTATTTTCATGGTTTGCCTTCTCTGTTAATAGAAAGTAAGGTTTCTAATTAGTTCATCCAACTTAAGGGTTGTAATATTCTTTGATTCCTAAATAACAGTGATTTTGCTTTCCCAGGAGACTGCAGAACCCTTGTTAAAATCTTCTCAACTTTGTCTTCTTCAAGGATATACTTCCAAGAGACTTAAGTTCATTTGTCAGTATGGTGAACCTTGTATATATCTGTTGGATGGTTTCTCCTTCCTTCATTGTGAAATTCTCATATTGAGAATATAGTAGTGCTCTTCTAGACCTCTTCACTTGAGGTATTCCTTCATGAGCCACTTGCAAAGTGTCCCAAATTTTCTTAGCAGTGGTACAACTTCGAATTCTACTGTACTCATTTGGACATAATCTACACATAAGCCATTTCTTGGCCTTGGCATTCTTCTCCCATATCATCAAATCTTCGGCAGTGCTATCAGCTCTTGTCTTTGGCACATCCGCTCATTCTTCATTCTTCTTTGTATTTGCTAAAGGACCATCAATGACTATGTCCCAGAGTTCATAGTCCTATCATATGATATGATCTCTCATCTAGTTGTTCCACCAGGAGTAGTACTAACCATTAAAGAGTGGAGGCCTAGCAGTGGATTGCCCTTCCCATTTCTCAAGTAGTGCACTCATCTTGATCTTTTCTTAATGTGTTAAGCTCTTCAAGGATAACCTTCTCTGATACCAATTGATGTTCTAAATGTCAATACCACACACGAGGGGGGTGATTTGTGTGGTCAAAATCACTTACCCAATAATTGTAGATGTAAACTTTTCTCTCTAAATCGCCTCATACCGAGTCTAAAGTTCAAAAAAGTGAGAAATCAGGTGAAATCCTAAGATCCAACCCTTATGTTGAGGCGCAGGTATCGCAAATATGACCTGGGGTTGCAAATGCGAACCCCACAAATGCGAAGAATGATCGCCAAAGCGATATACGTCATAACTATTCTGACATCGCAAATGCGATAATACCATCAAGAATGCGAAGATTGAACATTTCGCAAAAGCGACCTAATGATCACATTTGCGATCCTGCCTAGCCCAGGCCCTCGTCACCAAAGCGAACAAAATATTCACAAATGCAAACCTAATAGACCCAAATGAAATTCACAAATGTGACTCCCACCTTGCAATGCGTATGTCGCAAATGCAAAGGAAATCTCACAGTTGAGAAACCTGCAGCACCTGTCAAAAACCAGCAAAACTAAAACTTTTCCCAACACTCTAAAACACATTCGAAACTCACCCGAGTGTAAACACGTGATTTTTGACCCTCCCCGAGATTTTCTATATTTCTAGCGTAAAATATTTAGTTTAGTTTTAATATAGCTATTTTAGTTAAATTTGACTCTTTTACTTTATTTTTACCTCAAAATGGAAAAATAACAAAAATATAGTTTTATTAATGTTTCGTAGTCATTTTAAACTTGAAAAATGCAAAAATAGTACTTTATATTTTTATCTTTTTATTAAAAACGAAAATTACAAAAATAATTTTTATTAATATTTTGTAGTCATTTTAAACTTGAAAAAAATAGTTTTATTTTAATTATGAGTATTATAGTTATTTTGATTACCTAGGATTAATTAAATAACACCATTCTCGGTTCCGGGCGAAGAATAATATTTGGGTTCAAACTACCCGGTTTTATAATTTTCGGACATAGCCCGTAATAACCCGACACTACACTAAGGGGGGGGGGGGCTCACATGAAGGGGGGGAATGCACATGCACACACACTACAAAACACATGCACACACACTACAAAACACATGCACACACACTACAAAACACATGCACACACACTACAAAACACATGCACACATGACATGGAGGAAAATGCATAATGCACACACATGCACACATGCACACTACTTGAAAAATTAAAAAAAAAAAAGCAAGGAGGGCAGCATATGGGACGGTTAAGAAGAAGAAAGAAGAGAGAATCTCTTCTTGATAAATAAGGGAGCAAACGGGTGGTAGAGGGAGCAAAACAAAAGATTGGATAAACAAAGAAAAAACAAAGAGTGAAGCAAAAAGGAGAGAAGCAAAAAACGGATAAGAAAAAGAAGCAAACACTAGACTAAAAGAGAGGAGAGCTCTCTGGAACGGAAAAAGATTGAAGAACAAAAGAATTGGAGAAAACAAAAGAAAGAAAAAGAGAGAGAGGGACGGCAAAAGAAAAAAGGAGAAGGAAACAAAGAGTGAAAACAAAAAGAAAGAAGAAAAAACGGTTAAGAAGAAGAAAAGGCAGAAGAGAAAAGATACTACAAAACTTTCTCCATTTTTCTAACGGGAAACAAGAGATAAGAGAAGAGATTTCTCTTCTTCATTTTAGCAAGAAAAAACGGGCAGCAAGCTTCAGCAGAAGCAAAAAACGAAAAAAAAAAAAAAGAAAAAGAAGAGAAACGGGCAGCAAGAGAAGCAGTAAACATTTCTGTTGAGTTCGTCGTCATTCGTCGAGGTCCGGTACGTCGTTGGTTAGTCGCTGTCCTTGGTTCCAGTTTGGTTCGAGTTCTGTCCGGAAAGGTCGAGGTTTGAGATCGTCATAAAAGGTTCGTTTTCTCGTTGTGTACGTTGAAAAATATGCAGAAATAAAGGTGTTGTTCTTTTCCGATATTGTTCTTCTCGCTAATATTTTGGATCGTTTCGTATTTGATTTACTTTCGTATGGTTCAGACTATTTTTGTAAATATATGATTTTGTTGAACATGCAATGTCGAAGTTAGCTAATGAAAATGACTAATCCTTCATATGCTCGCCAACTAGTTATGCTTTCATTGTTTATGTAATTGTTCACCATAGTCTTGAATTTGCTCACTTAATTAGCTACTCGTATGTTTACTCGAATTGGTTATAGTTGAGCACGATGTTGTCACATTATGGAAACTGGTTCATTATTCTTTAACTGAACGATGTAATTAGATTAAAGGAATCGGGGGTGCATTTCATGTGACCCGACTCCAATTTTGAACAAGGTTAAATAAAGCGTGTCGTGAACCACAAGTGCATTTCATGTAGTGTGGCTCGCAACATGTTTTAAATAATCTTGAATTAACTCTCAAATAAATATAGCGGAATGTAGTTTGCTTTTAAATTAGAATTAGAGTTATGCCTCGCCTAACAAAAATTGTACAAATCGCGGGGCCCTCATAAATGTATATGTAAAATATTTAGATTTCGAGATGTGCCGTTTCTTAGCGAATTTCCTGGCCTTCTCAAAAATGTAAATAAGTAATCGCTCTAGGCGCGTATTTTAATAATTGTACCTTCTTAAATACGGGTGTGCATTTCATGCGGCCCAAATCCAAATCCCAAAATGTTGAATAAGAATGTGTCGAGGATCCCGGTGCATTTCATGTGACGTGATTCGAAACATATTTTTAGGCAACATTCTCTTTCGTAAATAATAATAATAATAAAAGCGGTAAAGGGATATTAATTTGCATTAAGTATATAATTGTAAAAATCAGATAAATAAGCCGAATATGACAGTTAAGCGACCGTGCTAGAACCACGGAATTCGGGAATGCCTAATACCTTCTCCCGGGTTAACAGAATTCCTTATCCGGATTTCTGGTTCGCGGACTGTTAAACAGAGTCATTCTCTTCCTCGATTCGGGATTTAACCGGTGACTTGGGACACCATAAATCTCCCAAGTGGCGACTCTGAAATAATTAAATAAATCCCGTCTCGATTGTCCTTTAATTGGAAAAACTCTTTGCATCCTCGCGGGTGCGTAAAAAAGGGGTGTGACAGCTGGCGACTCTGCTCAGGGTTTTAGAATTCGAGCTTGGAATAATTGTTGTATTTGGCTTATTTATTATCTGATTTTATTATATGTTTGTATTAATGTGCAAAATGATATTTTTATCGCTTTGATATTTTTTGAACTGTACATATAAATTGTGCCGAAACCAATCTCCTCTCTGAGTCTTCTAAATCATGAAGAAGGGTGCACTTCGTGTGACTTCTTTTCTGTATAGTGTCTAATTTCCACCTTAGAACGAGGTTTGGATAAGTTGCAAAACCGGTGAAGCTTCTGTATTCCCGGGTTGCTGCCTCCTCCTCGGCTCGAGTTGTCCGCTCGGGTAAGCCAGGTCTAGAACAATAAACCCAGGTTTTTAAACCTAGAATACCAAAGCTTCATGCCGGATCCCTAGTAGGAACGTTTATTTGCATCATGTTGCATTTGACTTAGGGGACTCAACACAGGGGTTGGGTCCGTCTAGGACAGGTGACCTGAAATGAAAAGACCATCCTGCTGCATCCTGTTTGTTTTATGCATATATTTGCTTCAGACTTGCAGGCTAACCGTTTTTTTTATATTGAGGAAAATGAAAAAAAAATAGTCTCAAAATAGTTTGTTTTTTTTACTTACTTAAAAAGAAAAAAAAACGTTTGTTGTAAAATAAAAAATGTTTGATCAAAATAAAAAAAAAATAGTTTCAAAATAGTTTGTTTTTTTACTTAAAAGGAAAAAAAAAACGTTTGTTGTAAAATAAAAAAAATATGTGATTTCAAAATAGTTTGTTTTTTTTACTAAAAAAAAAAAAGGAAAAAATTTTGTTTTAAACTTAAAAAAAAAAAATGTGTGAAAAAATAATAAATAGTTTGTTTCCTTTAAAGATGTAGTTTGTTTCATTTGACCGAACTACGCTGGTTTGATTCTCCCCATTAGGTGGGATACGTAGGCAACCCTCATCGGGTCCAACCACACCTTTCAAAAAATCAAAAAAATTGTGTGTTTAATTTTTTCAATAAAATCAAAGCGATGCCGTCCAAATAGCCGAATGTTCTGAAAGGACGCCGAAAGGCTATTTTTTGCAAAAACAGCCACTTTGAATCTTTATAAACAATTTTTGGGCACAACCTTGAAATATTCCTTGTGGAAATGTTGCAAGGCCATAGCCGCAAAATCAAGTTCGGGTTCACACCCCGTTTGCAAAATAAAAAAAAAAAAAAAAAAAAAAAAAAAAAAAATTTCAAAGTTTTATCTTTCTTAAATAAATTTTGCAAAAAATATCCATGTTGTCAAATAAGCCATTATGTGGCCAATTTTGTAGAAATAGTCATAAGTGACACCAAAAATATTCTTATTCTTGTAGAAATCTCCTACACAAGTTTGTAGTTGGAGTCGGCTCGTACAATTTTTATTCAAAAAATAATAATCAAATAAACATCTCTTTATTTCTTGCATTAATTTGCAAGAACTACGCTCGGTCCGATTCATGCGGGGTCATGATACGTAGGCAATCTCCATAAGATTCGACCACAACTGTATATAAAAAAAAAAAAAAAAAAAAAAAAAAAAAAAAAAAAATTTGGAAGAGAGGTTTTCAAGGATAATGGAAAAGGAAAAGCTGGAATGATGCATGTAGCGAATACATATATGGTTAACTGACTAGGTGCATTACATCCAATGTGCGATAACATATCCGTTAAACTCTGTGAGCTTACAAGTTTGTTGCATATTCTCAGAAAGTTTAGCGGTTGGCTTGACAGAATATTCTGGCCAATCACCATTACCATACTAGATCAAAAGGGCCAATTCTAGCAAGCATGTCTAGTTCCGGCAAAAGTCTCGATGGAGAGAAAACAGAGATACGGATAATGAAAGATGAGGTGGATCGGTTGAGACAGCAAATAACAGAGATGCACTTAGCCTGGGCTAGGGGACATTCACCACCAAACCTTTCTACTCTTACACCAGTTCCAGAGCGTCCGCCTATTGATCCCTCGAAAAGTGCACCAATCTATCCATATTATCAAGGGGAAAACCCTTATACATCCCAGGTTCCACCAGCTAAACAAAATACTCCTCCTCCGGTCACCCCTGTTTTTGTGGCACCTCCGCCTGCTACTTTACAGAAGTCGTCTGGTGAACCGCTTTTACAAATACATGACAATCATTGTTATGATCCTAAGCCTACCTTTAAGGCTCCTGAACCGCATTCACACACCCCTCACTGGGATAACCCGGCAGGACCGGAAAAGCACTTCAAAAGTTTGGAGCATGAGGAAGTTATTCGGAAAGTCAAAAGCCTGGAGCAATCCTTCAGGAATATGCATGGTTTAGGCAACCAAGTCAGCGTTGCTTACAAAGATCTGTGCCCATTTCCAGATGTCCAGTTGCCTGCTGGGTTCAAAATGCCCAAGTTTGATCTATACGAGGGGCATGGTGACCCAGTAGCACATCTCCGAGGTTTCTGCAGCAAAATGCGAGGAGCCGGAGGGCGAGATGAAATTCTGATAGCTTACTTCGGTCAGAGTTTGGGAGGGTCTGCACTAGAGTGGTACACCAGGCAGGATCCCAGCAGATGGTTTACATGGGATGACCTGGCCCAAGCATTCATCGGCCAGTTTCAATATAATCTTGAAATAATCCCTGATCGCTTATCATTGCTCAAGCTAGAGAAGAAACCCGCTGAAAGCTTCAGAGAATTTGGGTTCCGCTGGAGGGAACAGGCAGCAAGGGTAGATCCCCCGATGAGAGAGAACGAAATGGTAGACTACTTCTTGCAGACACTGGAGCCAACCTACTTTAGTCACCTGGTGACATCGGTTGGTAAATCTTTCAATGAGGTGGTCAAAATGGGCGGAATGATAGAAGAGGGACTTAAGTCCAATAAGATATTGAGCTATTCCGCGTTGAAAGCAACAACTCAAGCTATTCGGAATGGCACAGGGGTTGCATTCGGGAAGAAGAGAAAAGAAGAAGTTGCAACAGTAGAGGAGGGTACTTGGTCCGGATCGAAAGGTCCTTCACATCATTACCAAGCCAGACCCTACTACCCAAATCACCCTAATCACCCTCCCCGAAACACATATCCACCACCAAGGGCTTACAATAACCCTCCAGGACCAGGTTTCCGAGGGAATCATGCCTTCAGAAAGGAAAAGACACAAAGAACATTCACTGAGTTGGGAGAAACTTATATTGCTCTGTTCCACAAATTGAAGCAGATAGGTTTGTTGAGTCCTGTTGAGACAAGATTGCCAAATCCCCTACCCCCAAATGTGGATCGCTCAGTAAGCTGTGAGTATTGCTCAGGGGCTCTCGGACATGATACCGAGAAATGTTGGAAACTGAAACATGCAGTGCAAAATCTTATTGACACCAATAAGATCGAGGTTCAGACACCAGAGGCACCCAACATTAATCAGAATCCATTGCCAGCTCACCCTTAGACCCAACATATAAGAAGTCATGCTTGGTAATCAGGAGGAGTTTCGGTGGTTTGTTTTGTTGTCATTTCTTTTGTCCGAGTTGTTTTCGGGGTTGTGACCCGGATCTTGTTTTGAAGTGAAACCCTCTTATCTTTCCATTTTTGGTCATTGCAGTTTGCTTAAGTCGTTGCAAGTTTCGTTTCAGTTTTGTATTTTGGTTTGCTTGATTGTATTTCAACCACTTCTCCGTTTAGTGAAACTTTTGGTCTTTTATTACCCAGTTCGTCTTTTTGTTTAGTTTTCTATCTTTAAATTTTCCATTTGTTCGAACACCAACTCTAATGACATGGCATCGCACATAATTTTGGCCTAATATTAAGGGTAAATCATGAAGCAATTCAAAGATAATCAGGTCATTCTAAAAAAAAAAAAAAAAAAAAAAAAAATGATTTGAGATTATTTGGAGCCCGAATCATGTGAGACTGGGGCAGGTAAAACATGAAGAAACCCTTAAAGGAAAATTGGCCATGCTAAGACGGGGTTCGCTCGTGATACTGAAATGAAAGTGTCATCCAGCAATACTTTAAAATGATAGATGAAAGGCGAATGGACGATACGGTTATCAATCAGGGCACAAACAGAAGATGTCGTGAATGTGTTGTTTGAACTTGGCATGTTTTGAAGATTGGAATGACGAAGGCATTTTGTTCTGCTATCCAAACACTTTATCCATCGTCAACCCTTTGAGCCTTAATTTGAATTCTTTCATACCCCTCATTCGGAATTAGTTGCAAAGACTAGAAACACAAGTTTGAAAAAAAAGGGAGATAAAGAAAAAGAAAAGAAAAAGAAAACAACAAAAAAAGATAAAGAAAAGAAAAGGAAAAGAAAAATGAATGAAAAAGAGAAACTTGAAAAAAAAGGAATTGGGAACTACGTTTGACCTGATTCCTTAAAGAGGATACGTAGGCGCTTCACAGCTCGGTCATAGTGTAAATAAAGTAATAAAAATTCCCCAAGTAAAAAAAACTGGGGCAAAGAAAAATTGTGTTGATTATAAATAAATGTAGGTCCGAAGGTTGTAAATTTTGAACCCAGATGATTTTGTTTTGAGCCTTCAATATCTTCTCTTTCTAGCCCTATCCAAATCCCACATTACCGTCCAGAAAGACCTTCTGATCAGTCTCCAAAAGATGCCACGTCAGGCGAGTGAGAGAGTCCTATCAGAATATAACACTCTGATTCTCAGCAGAAAAGACTCTGATTCCCAGCAGAAAGGAAACACGAGAGAGTCTTAGCAGTGACACCCCGATCCCCGGCTAAAAGTGATACAAATGAGAGAGTCTTACCGGTGAAAACCTTCACAGGCACCATAAGGCGACGGAAGCTGAGAGAAAATCAAAATGAGAGAGGCTTGAAAGTGAAAACCCTTCGGGCACTACAAGTCAAATAAAGGTGTTAATCAGATGGAAATCACGAGACAGAAATCGTGAAAGGCAATTAACGACGAAGGATAGGCCATATGTGCATGTCATGACCAGTAGAGTTGGTATTCGTGTTTGATAAGTTTTTATAGATATTTCTTGCTAGAGAGTCATTTTCTTTTTCTTTGTCTTCTATTTGGTGTTTCTTTTTTTTTTCTCTTTTTGTCAAAACTTCCCCCGTCAAAGTCTGTCTAGTCAAAACATAGTGAGAAATGACTTCAAAACTTGCCACCAATTTTCCAATTATTATGCAAGGCAAGGAAATGCCATTGACGGCAAAGAAGTATGGTGCGAAGAAGATTATTAAACTGGGGCAGAAAATTTTCTTTTCAGTTTGAAAATTTTCTGAAAGTCAATACCCACTTGGGGAAGAAGGAAAGTCTTAAGGGAAATGGTCTTCGAACCAGTGGCATCCTCAACAACCTTCAAGAAGAGTGAAACACCAATTTTGAGGAATTGAAAATCCACCGGCAGTGTTATCTTCAGCAAGTCCCGAGGTGGTCGGACAACACAGAGTGGTAAAGGAAGAAAGGAAATCTCATCTTCAACAAAATAACCCCCAGCAAGTTGAGAAACACAGAACGGGGAAGGGATAAATGGAAAAACCCATCCCCAGCAGGAATATCATCTCCATCAAATGAAATCATTCCACAACAATGTTTTGGGAACCCCGAGAGAGGGAAAGGAGAACAGGAAAAAACCACCCCACGGGAGCGGCACAACCGCTCACAATGTTTTGAACTAACAAATTTTCTTTGATTTGAAACGGGGAAAGAAAATGCTATTGATAGCAGAAAGTCATGCCACAAGGAAGAACACCAATACTGGGGCAGAAAATTTTCTGCCGTTGTTGAAAATTTTCTCGGAGAAACGAGGAAGGCAATTCAAGATGACGTGTCAGGTTTGTCCACCTTCAAATAGGATGTTTCAGGTTTGTCCACCTTCGAACAGGACATCTCAGGTTTGTTCACTTTTTGATATCATGGGAGTATTCGCCCTCGAATAGGATACAATGGGAGTATTCGCCCTCGAATAGAATACAATGGGAGTATTCGCCCTCGAATAGGATACAATGGGAGTATTCGCCCTCGAATAGGATACAATGGGAGTATTCGCCCTCGAATAGGATACATTGGGAGTATTCGCCCTCGAATAGGATACAATGGGAGTATTCGCCCTCGAATAGGATACAATGGGAGTATTCGCCCTCGAATAGGATACAATGGGAGTATTCGCCCTCGAATAGGATACATTGGGAGTATTCGCCCTCGAATAGGATACATTGGGAGTATTCGCCCTCGAATAGGATACATTGGGAGTATTCGCCCTCGAATAGAATACGATGGGAGTATTCGCCCTCGAATAGAATACAATGGGAGTATTCGCCCTCGAATAGAATACGATGGGAGTATTCGCCCTCGAATAGGATACAATGGGAGTATTCGCCCTCGAATAGAATACGATGGGAGTATTCGCCCTCAAATAGGATACAATGGGAGTATTCGCCCTCGAATAGAATACAATGGGAGTATTCGCCCTCGAATAGAATACGATGGGAGTATTCGCCCTCGAATAGAATACAATGGGAGTATTCGCCCTCGAATAGAATACAATGGGAGTATTCGCCCTCGAATAGGATACAATGGGAGTATTCGCCCTCGAATAGGATACAATGGGAGTATTCGCCCTCGAATAGGATACAATGGGAGTATTCGCCCTCGAATAGAATACGATGGGAGTATTCGCCCTCAAATAGGATACAATGGGAGTATTCGCCCTCGAATAGAATACAATGGGAGTGTCCACCTTCGAACAGGACGTCTCAGGTTTGTTCACTTTCATACATTGATACAATGGGAGTATTCGCCCTCGAATAGAATACAATGGGAGTATTCGCCCTCGAATAGGATACAATGGGAGTGTTCGCCCTCGAATAGGATACAATGGGAGTATTCGCCCTCGAATAGGATACAATGGGAGTATTCGCCCTCGAATAGGATACAATGGGAGTATTCGCCCTCGAATAGGATACAATGGGAGTATTCGCCCTCGAATAGGATACATTGGGAGTATTCGCCCTCGAATAGGATACATTGGGAGTATTCGCCCTCGAATAGGATACATTGGGAGTATTCGCCCTCGAATAGAATACGATGGGAGTATTCGCCCTCGAATAGAATACAATGGGAGTATTCGCCCTCGAATAGGATACAATGGGAGTATTCGCCCTCGAATAGAATACGATGGGACTATCCGCCCTCGAATAGGATATTTTATGTATGTTTTATCTTACATCGTCCTATGCATATTTTGTAAATTATTTCCAGCATGCATTTTAAATTCAAAAATTGCTACTAAAAGCAGGCGCCTACCTGTATAACAAAAGGCAAGTCTTCAGTTTTGCAGGTCTTGAAAGCAGAGGGTTACAACAAGAGATCCCAGCGCAAATTCAAGCGCACGAGTCAAAGGAAATGAGGGAATGAAGGAAAATATTCCCAGCATCATTATCCTCAGCCGGCAAGTAAATAGTTCTAAAGATATCCCCAGCAGTCAGGAGGGCAAGCAACACGACCCAGGGAGAAAGCAATTCTGAAACAAGGAAATTTAGGAGAAATGATGGTCCAAGAGGCAATGCAGGAAGAAGAAAACGGTACAAAAGGCAAAAGAAGGTGATCATGGATAGGATGAAATTAGTGAGTTGCAGTTGAAGTCAGGGAGCCCGCCTGAAGAATGGAGTGGCGATTTATTTTGAAGTTGTAATTGAAGTCAGGGAACCCGCCTGAAGAATGGAGTGGCGATTTATTTTGAAGTTGTAGTTGAAGTCAGGGAGCCCGCCTGAAGAATGAAGTGGTGATTTTATTTTGAAGTAGTAGCTGAAGTCAGGGAGCCCGCCTGAAGAATGGAGTGGCGATTTTATTTTGAAGTTGTAGTTGAAGTCAGGGAGCCCGCCTGGAGAACGGAGTGGCGATTTTATTTTGAAGTTGTAGTTGAAGTCAGGGAGCCCGCCTGGAGAACGGAGGGGCGATTTTATTTTGAAGTAGTAGTTGAAGTCAGGGAGCCCGCCTGAAGAATGGAGCGGCGATTTATTTTTGAAGTTGGTTAAGGAAAGCGGCAGAGTGTAACGAAAATCCCCAGCATGAATCAGAAGGAAGGCAACCAGAATGCGAGTCAACAGTCCGAGGGGATCAACAGAAGTTTAGTCACAATAAACAAAAAGAAAAAAAGAGGCATGAAGCCAATCCAAAATGCAGAAGTTGATGAAAGATGTGGCATGCTCAAGACATGGCCGAGGTCACAAGCACAACATACCTGGTCTTGATCCGAAAAGCAGCACCTGCAACTAGCAAGTATCAAGGTTCAAATTTAGAGTCCGCATGAAGCACCAACCAATACTCAAGATCAAGCTTCGGAAGACTTATAGATAGGAATCTTGTAACTAGTAGCTGATAGGCTTAGTTAGTCTTTCTCATGTTTTGATTTTTGATGTAATAGCAGGACCACGGACCGGAACTTCGACGGACCGGAACTTCGATGGGACGGAACCTCGACGGAACGACACCTCGACTGGCTCTCCACCTCGGTTACCCCTTCCTCACTCACTTTCGAACTACACGTGGCCCGATTCCTTTATAGCCAAGGATATGTAGGCAGCTCAGATACAAGGGCTCGGTCACATTCCTCTTCTTTTAGTTTAGTCCCTCCCAATAAGGGTCAGGTCAAAAACACTTGTTTAGTCGTTCTTTGTCTGAAAACTCTTTGTGTTTTCAGTCAAAGAGGGGCAGCTGTAAACACGTGATTTTTGACCCTCCCCGAGATTTTCTATATTTCTAGCGTAAAATATTTAGTTTAGTTTTAATATAGCTATTTTAGTTAAATTTGACTCTTTTACTTTATTTTTACCTCAAAATGGAAAAATAACAAAAATATAGTTTTATTAATGTTTCGTAGTCATTTTAAACTTGAAAAATGCAAAAATAGTACTTTATATTTTTATCTTTTTATTAAAAACGAAAATTACAAAAATAATTTTTATTAATATTTTGTAGTCATTTTAAACTTGAAAAAAATAGTTTTATTTTAATTATGAGTATTATAGTTATTTTGATTACCTAGGATTAATTAAATAACACCATTCTCGGTTCCGGGCGAAGAATAATATTTGGGTTCAAACTACCCGGTTTTATAATTTTCGGACATAGCCCGTAATAACCCGACACTACACTAAGGGGGGGGGCTCACATGAAGGGGGGGAATGCACATGCACCCACACTACAAAACACATGCACACACACTACAAAACACATGCACACACACTACAAAACACATGCACACACACTACAAAACACATGCACACATGACATGGAGGAAAATGCATAATGCACACACATGCACACATGCACACTACTTGAAAAATTAAAAAAAAAAAAGCAAGGAGGGCAGCATATGGGACGGTTAAGAAGAAGAAAGAAGAGAGAATCTCTTCTTGATAAATAAGGGAGCAAACGGGTGGTAGAGGGAGCAAAACAAAAGATTGGATAAACAAAGAAAAAACAAAGAGTGAAGCAAAAAGGAGAGAAGCAAAAAACGGATAAGAAAAAGAAGCAAACACTAGACTAAAAGAGAGGAGAGCTCTCTGGAACGGAAAAAGATTGAAGAACAAAAGAATTGGAGAAAACAAAAGAAAGAAAAAGAGAGAGAGGGACGGCAAAAGAAAAAAGGAGAAGGAAACAAAGAGTGAAAACAAAAAGAAAGAAGAAAAAACGGTTAAGAAGAAGAAAAGGCAGAAGAGAAAAGATACTACAAAACTTTCTCCATTTTTCTAACGGGAAACAAGAGATAAGAGAAGAGATTTCTCTTCTTCATTTTAGCAAGAAAAAACGGGCAGCAAGCTTCAAGAGAAGCAGTAAACATTTCTGTTGAGTTCGTCGTCATTCGTCGAGGTCCGGTACGTCGTTGGTTAGTCGCTGTCCTTGGTTCCAGTTTGGTTCGAGTTCTGTCCGGAAAGGTCGAGGTTTGAGATCGTCATAAAAGGTTCGTTTTCTCGTTGTGTACGTTGAAAAATATGCAGAAATAAAGGTGTTGTTCTTTTCCGATATTGTTCTTCTCGCTAATATTTTGGATCGTTTCGTATTTGATTTACTTTCGTATGGTTCAGACTATTTTTGTAAATATATGATTTTGTTGAACATGCAATGTCGAAGTTAGCTAATGAAAATGACTAATCCTTCATATGCTCGCCAACTAGTTATGCTTTCATTGTTTATGTAATTGTTCACCATAGTCTTGAATTTGCTCACTTAATTAGCTACTCGTATGTTTACTCGAATTGGTTATAGTTGAGCACGATGTTGTCACATTATGGAAACTGGTTCATTATTCTTTAACTGAACGATGTAATTAGATTAAAGGAATCGGGGTGCATTTCATGTGACCCGACTCCAATTTTGAACAAGGTTAAATAAAGCGTGTCGTGAACCACAAGTGCATTTCATGTAGTGTGGCTCGCAACATGTTTTAAATAATCTTGAATTAACTCTCAAATAAATATAGCGGAATGTAGTTTGCTTTTAAATTAGAATTAGAGTTATGCCTCGCCTAACAAAAATTGTACAAATCGCGGGGCCCTCATAAATGTATATGTAAAATATTTAGATTTCGAGATGTGCCGTTTCTTAGCGAATTTCTGGACCTTCTCAAAAAATGTAAATAAGTAATCGCTCTAGGCGCGTATTTTAATAATTTTACCTTCCTAAATACGGGCGTGCATTTCATGCGGCCCAAATCCAAATCCCAAAATGTTGAATAAGAATGTGTCGAGGATCCGGGTGCATTTCATGTGACGTGATTCGAAACATATTTTTAGGCAACATTCTCTTTCGTAAATAATAATAATAATAAAAGCGGTAAAGGGATATTAATTTGCATTAAGTATATAATTGTAAAAATCAGATAAATAAGCCGAATATGACAGTTAAGCGACCGTGCTAGAACCACGGAATTCGGGAATGCCTAATACCTTCTCCCGGGTTAACAGAATTCCTTATCCGGATTTCTGGTTCGCGGACTGTTAAACAGAGTCATTCTCTTCCTCGATTCGGGATTTAACCGGTGACTTGGGACACCATAAATCTCCCAAGTGGCGACTCTGAAATAATTAAATAAATCCCGTCTCGATTGTCCTTTAATTGGAAAAACTCTTTGCATCCTCGCGGGTGCGTAAAAAAGAGGTGTGACACCGAGCCCTCGAGACTTCACGCCAAATATCAACACAAGTCTAAATACATAATATGAACTTGCTCGTGCGACCATCAAAATAACATCTGAAATCATGAATCGGACCTCCATAACATATGAAATTAACATTGAAACTCAAAAACTTCTAAAAATACATCTACACATCTAATTCCTATCAAATTAACTCGGAATGATGCCAAACTTTGCAGACAAGTTTTAAATAGAATAACAGACTTATTTCAATTTTCATTATCAAAATCTGAATCCGATAGATATAAAGTCAAACCATACTCAAACCTAAGGAATTTCTAAACTTTCAAATTGCCAACTTAAGTAAATTATTTTGAATCAACCTATGGACCTTCAAATTTAATTTTGTACATACATCCAAGTTCAAAATCACAATACGAATATGTCGGGGCCATCAAAACACCATTTTTGGGTTCAGTTTTAAAAAAGTCGAACCTCGATCAATATTTTCAACTTAAGCTTCTCAAATCAAAATCACTCATCCAAATAAATTCTGAAACATCCGCAGATTGGATCCGACCATACACGCAAGCCATAATACATAATATGAATCCACTCAAGACCTTGAACCATTGAACAGAATGCAAAAAATTCAAAATAATTGGTTGGGTCGTTACATCTTCCTTAACCTAGAAGCTCTCAATGAGCCTTCCATAATGTCCTTCCTGGCCTATTGTTTGAGTCGATGGAAGGCGGTGGGTGAAGGGAACCAAAGACATTGACTATTGATTCCTTTTAAAGGGAGTTGCTGCTAATCCTAATTCCTTCCAAAAAGAGCTATTGCTAACCCTAATTCCTTCCATAAGGGAGTTGTTGCTGACCCTTTCACTTTAAAAAGTAATTGGACACTTAAAATTATTTTTGAAAGATTGGCCAAATACAGTTTACTTATCAAATTTTAAAATGCACTTTTCAAATAAATTGGCCAAACACAAATTACTACTCTATAAAGATACCTTTCGAAATAAGTAATTTTGACAACTTTGCCAAATCGGCTCTTAATTTATTTTCGTGAAAGCTAAAACGAAATTAACAACATATATGAATTATGATAGGTGGTTTGGTCGAATATTCAATTGCCATGGTTGAACTGCTTAATGGCCATAAAGATGAACGGCATGGCCAAAAAGGAATTAGAAGCCAATTTCTCCGGTCATACAATGAAGGGGAGGAACTTAATGAAGGAAATATGAACTCCTAAAGAAAAAAATATTCACTAAATTAACCTTAATTACATTAATTGTTACCTTGACATATTGAAATAGGTAAATAAGGATAAATTTTGGAAAAATAAAATTAATTGCTTATTGATTATATTAGGCCGGAGGGAGTATTTTTTTGTATATATTAGGTATTAAATATCTTTGACATTTTTGTTTATTTTTATTTTTTAAATTTTG
This sequence comes from Nicotiana noctiflora, assembly GCA_032618575.1. Lineage (NCBI taxonomy): Eukaryota > Viridiplantae > Streptophyta > Magnoliopsida > Solanales > Solanaceae > Nicotiana > Nicotiana noctiflora. The sequence continues at coordinate 7,623 of JASVEL010003062.1, read as the reverse complement.
CTACACTTTAATAAAAACCTTAGTTCCACTACTACTGATAATATAAAAAGTATTTTAAATGCATATAACTTAAATCTACTCAAGAATACAAAATTAAAGAGTCAAGTTTTACATGAATTTGAATACTTATTTGTCAAAATTTTACAGCAAATTCTTGAAATCAACATAAATACTAAAAATCACAATATTTATAATTAAAACTTTAATAATTAATTTAAAGTATTAGTAAAATAAAAGATGTGAAGTGGGAAAAGGAACAGGAGGGTCATAGACCTTACACCAGAAATCTTAGGTATACAATGAAAGAAACTTTATGTTTTTGGGCCACTAATGTTGACCTGTATCTTGGCGTTTTCCCACGTGGACTAATGAATTGAATTATGCACTTGTTTAATACCTAACTGGCTTTAACTCTACGCATTTATATATCATTTATAATAGTTTCTGGCCTCAAAAAAGGTATCACGATATAAGGAAGGTATTTTTACACCCTATAAAAAAAATTTAGTACCATATTTATTAATAATAAATATTATTTTAAAATATTACATCTTATAAATATCTTTTATCCTTTATAGCAAAAAATTTAAATATAGTTACATCTTACAATTAAGGCATCATATATGCCAACTATTATTTTTCCTAAACCCTTTACAGGGGCGGACCCACGTGGAGAGCAGAGGGTCACGGGCACCCGGTAACTTCGGAAGAAAATATTGATATATGTGTGTATATACTTTTAAATTATGATATATATCTCTCTGCGACCACTTAAACTCAAAAGCACTTTGGGTGCAGTGGTAGGTGCTGCTGCTTTCATGCCAAATACCTGAGTTCAAATCTCTGGAGCTACAAGGTTGCTTCACACCAAAATGCCAATATTTTTAGTTATTACCCCATTCCTTTTTTCATTTATTTAGTGTATTAGATTAAACTATAGATCAACTCTAATTTTTTCTATTTGCTCTAGTGACAATGTATGTTTCTGTTTTTGTTAAGCTTAGTGACAATTTGTATTTATGATTAGTTTTGTTGACGAATTCATGCTTTTGTAACCGTAAGATCACTATAAATCTCTTCATTTTGTCACCTACACTACTACTAGTAAAGCTCACTATAATACCGTTAAGTTACTGTTACAGTGCACCCGCTACATTTAAATCCTGTGTCCGCCTATACCTTTACTCCATTATCAAAACTGTCATAGCGTTTCTTCCTCCAACACAACCCATATACACGGCATCATTGCCACCATTTCTACTTCCATGTCCACCCAAACCCTCTTTCAGAAAGACATATTTCTCTTCTCGCACATGAATACAGATTCTTATACAAATTTTATACCTATAGAATACTAATATAGATGGACGTAAGAAAATATTAGTCAGTTGTATTCAATTGTATTTTGTATTAGTTAATTATATTTAAATGTATCAATATGTATTCAGTTGTATTTTGGTATATTAAATTTACAAAAAGTGCTACTAACCTATATTCTTTTAAAAAATACAGTTGTATTTTTTGGTTCTTCCTTCTTCTCACGTTTTCTTGTTTAATTCTTTGACCAGAATACAGATTAGTTTTTAATCTTTTAGTTATTTGAGTTAAATTAGGAAACTATCATTGTGATTTGATTTCTTTCCGTTTTTAACAAATATGCGTTCCCTTTAATTGTGCAAAGCGTTACTGTATTCAACAGAAATTGGCTTGAATACATGTAAATACCGAAGTCAATTAACTGGAGTTCCCATTTTTTCGCCTTTTTTTCTTATATTCAAGAATACAATACCTTAAATACATGAAATACATTATATAAAAATATAAAAAGTATCTATAAAATATAATACAGTAAAAAATATCTATAAATAATTAATTTGAACTAAAAGATGATGCTTTATAAAAAATTATGTATAATGAATACATAAGAGAAAAGGAAGCGGTGAGTGATATACATAATAAATTAACACAAAATGGAGGACAGAGTGATACATAAGTTAAGTTTTTTCCTTAACTTAAGATTGCTTGTTTAGACTTACTTATCCAATACTAAATATAGCGTTTGGTTAAGAAAAAAACGCAGGAAATCTTTTATTCGTTGGTGTTTGATCGAAAAATAGTTTATAAAAAAAGACTTTTTCCTGTCCGATGCTTCTTCGGCCAAATACGATATATAAGTGGGACCTGCACTATGAGCAAGCTGTGCGAAAAATCGCTTCTTTTTTCCGGTTCCGAAACAACTTGGCGAAATAGGGTTCTACCGGGAAACCATGGATTTTTGAGTTTTCGCCATTGATTACTGGTTGAGCCACTGGAATGGAATGAGATAAGAATCCCTGGAGATCTTTCCTCTCCACTTACTCGTAACAGGCTTTTCTTCTGTAGAAGACTTCTTCCGAATGGCATAATTGTCCGACACTACGTTCCTCGATCTTCAAAGAAAACTGACTCCTCCTACTCCTCCTTCTCCTTTAGGATAGGATCCTCCTTGGTCCTTCTTTCACTAATGGTCTCACCATTTTCTAGTAGTAGTAGTTCGCACGAGGGACTCTCCTTTCTATCGCTTGCCCTTGCCTTTCACTCTCATTTGGTCTCTTTCTTCTATAAAATAAAGCGAAGCAAAGCGCATGGCAAAGAAGCAGCCAGCTGACTGCCCCCTTCCACTCGGCCTTTCTTCGCTGTGTGAATAAGGTCTTAGTCTGTATGGGCATTCTGGGCAGGTCGCAATAAGTCGCTAGTCGAAGGTTTAGACCAATCACAATTCATCACCATCTTGCCCGCTTCCAATTGATGATTGGCTATTATATAAGTGTTGACCTAAGCCCCTGCGCAGGGGCTCGGCTCCCGAACCGTACGTGAGCTGTCTCGTACGGCTCTTCCTAAGAACTTGAAGCCCACTCTCTCTAAATAGAAAAAAATGCATTTACAAGACAAAAAAGACTTTTTCAAAAAGCCTTCGCCCTCCTATTCAACGGGGCTATTAGAGAAGGAGCTTCGTTCCTTGACTTCTTTTCTCAGTCAAGCTTCCTTGTTCCTTAGTATAGGATATACAAAACGCATTTAGAGCATGTTTGGAAAGTCACATAAAGATTAAATTTTGAAATAAATAGGTATAATTATACAATTCGATATATTTATTCGATCAAGTTATTACTTAGTCAGCATTGAGTGTAATTGGAGAAGTGTAATTACATTCTCCAATTTTCAAGTAGAGGTAAGAATTGGTGATAATAACATTATATAATTACAAGGTTACTCTTTAATTCTTCTCTTTTTTGATTTAATTTTAATTTAATTTCTTTATAATTTTTATTCCCATTATTTTTTCTTTTTTCTTTTTTATTTTTATTTTAAAATATATATCTTTTGTACATTATTTATTTTTATTTCTCTACTTTTACTTCTTGTTAATTAATAATTGCTCATATATTTTATTTCTTATTTTTTAATTTTATTTATTTTGCGACTGCATTATTATTTTAATTTTTGAAACTACACCTCCTACTATTAGAAATAATGAGTCATTGCAAACTAGTAATAGAATGATATTGTCATTAAAGTAGAATTTTGTTGTTGAATGACGCTATAAACTTATTATGTTTCCTAATCTTAAGTTGTATGGAATTTGTTTTTATTATGCTGGAATTTGACATTTGTACAATTGTTCTTTTTTTCTTAGATTTTGAAATTGTATTTTATTTTGGTATTTCACATTGCATATTATTCATATTTAGTTAGAATTGATAGATTACTTTTGTCAAATATTTGAATAATATTATAATATTATATTTATAAATATTAATTTATTTTATCAAACATGCATTAGTGTTTCGTACAAAATGTATTTTTAATTATTATGATTAATTAAACTAAATATTATTAATTTTAAAAATATAATATCAATTAGTTTTACAATATTAGTTATAAATATATGGTTACTAATTAAGGTATATTAAAAAAATATGCATCTTAAATATCAAATCTAATATTATTTATACTTATAGAAAATCATTTATAGACATATATTTATTATACTAATTTTTAAGTTTTGATAAATACTTTATTTAAATTTAATCTAACTGTGATAATAGTGGAACCAAACATATAACACAATAATTATGTTATGACAAACAAATGTCGTAATTATGATATTATGTAATTAGTTGGTTGTGTTGTGTAATTACTATCTTAATATTACACCAATATTAATTACCAAGTGACTTTTCAAACAAACCCTCATTTTACAACTTTCTTAATTAGTTTGTCCATTACTTGGTTGGCTTTTTCATAAACATGCATAGTGTATCTTAATTATTATTTTCTTCTACGCCAATTAATTATGGTTATAAGTTAACACATGTGTTTGACTCAAAAGTTATCGATCACTTTATAAAATCAAAACAATATTGGTAAATTGAGGGCCAATCATAGCAAGTCGTAATGCATCAAGAATCTAGCAAAGGAAAAGATAATAAAAGATGATCTCGCTAGCAACAGAAAACATGGATGATCTTTATTCATGATAATAGGGTGGTCTGCCTCCCCATAAGGAGGTTCAGAGCCTTACAATCATGTTTATATGGATCTGCCATCTTTCTGCTTTTCTTTGGTGGGTTCTCTATCATTATTTCGCTCTGCATGTTTTTAGAGCCCCGTGGGGAAGGATAGGAACCTCTTATTTGGCTTCCTTCCTTGGTATTTATAGATGTGAATTGCATAAGTTGACCTTTGGTGGCTGGCTCCACGTTAGGAGGTTATTTTAGTCATAACAGATAGGTCGTAACCTCAGTGATCATTTCAGACGGATATGAAATATCGTTAATTAAGAGTGGCCATAACACTTGTTAATTTTGTATTAGCCGAGAAAAATGGTTAACTTCGTTGACCACTATGGGATCGGGTTCCGACCCATACAGTTAGTCCCTCCGCTTATCATGGTCGCCTCGAAGTCGAGCTTGAGCGAATTTTAGCGATTGCAAAACGGATGGTTTTTTGGCGAGGAGCGGGTGGAGACTGCTTGTGTCGAGATCATGACCCCTCCCCTTTTTATATGATGATAATCCGATCTCCTTACTAGGAAAACAATCGGTGTACTGTGGCGCGAACACAATACACATGATTTACTTGAATTTTCAATGGCGTGGGGCTTATCCCGCCCCTATCGATAGGGCTATTCGCTTTCCCTTAGTTGGTGAGATGACGACTATGATCAGGCAAATACTTTATGGCACTTATCATGGCGGCGCCCGTTTCGATAGAATTGAACCATTTCTGACAGTTGGATATGCAGTTAATGGCATCCATTGGTTTTTCCAAAAATCAATTATGTGGCCTATAAGACGGTTTGGGAAATTCGATTCTTGACATTCAACAGTTTGCTTGTGAGATTTTGGAGTTCTTTTTTATTGTGAACTTAAAGTCTTTTCTCCTTTGCAACGATTTTTTCACCATTTTTCGTCAAATTCGGCATTCTGTTCTATTCCTCTAACAACTGATCAATGGCCAGTTCTTCTCCTCATGGAGTTCTTCCGGTGGTCTGCCGGTCAATCCCCCGGTGATTGAAGGTTTGTCTCTGGCGCTGGGAGAAGGGGCGCAAAATGAGGTTGAAGGGGTACCGTCAATAGACAAAACTCCCCATAATTGGAGGCCCGATGGCAGATTTCACCGTTAATGGAGGGGAAGACCATGTGGATGAGGCCCCACTGATGGGGGAGGTGGGTATGGCCCAATTTAGGGAGCAGGGGTTCGTGCCTTCTCACGCGCGATATTGTCCTTGCTTGGCCCGAGGAAAGGGTCCACACTAATCACGCCGGGTACTGTGTTTTTTATGCGTACCCCTTCAGACTGGGATTCAGGGTCCCACTTCCCATTTTGCTGGTGGACTTCTGTCGGTATTATAAGGAATAAGGTGTGTCCAAGGCAACTCACCCCCACTCTCTACCAGCTTTTGGCGATGTTTTTAAAGTATGGGGAGTTGGCCGAAGGGACGGTTATGCTCCAACATGTACTTGCCTTGTACACTCCTCAGCGGGTGCGGGGGACTATGCTTCAGATGAGCCCGCGTGGTTCGAAGGGGCTGACAGCTGCATTGGACTATGAGGTTGAGCCTTGACCGTTTGAGCAGTTCTTCTACATTCGGACTGAGCACCTCGGTACTGCCAACCATGGGATTCCCGGAGGCCTCGAATTACAGACATGAGTTACTCTTTTGAGCGGCAATCTTTTTTGTTTCCTTATTCTTCTTTTATTTTTGTGCTTAGGTCATTATTGCTTTCATCATTGCTTTTATAGCCGAGAGGTCGCCACCGGCTTTATTCGCTGGGCTACGCACGTGGCTTGAAGCTGTGGTTCCGCACACCGAGGGGGACCGTACGTGGGCGTCCTTTTGGGAGAAGTATGGCCGGGGGTAAGAAGTTATGCTTTTCAAACTTGACTTGTTTCAATCCTAATAAATCCTAGGGCTGACCTTGTCTTTTGTTACAGGAAGAGTATATCGAGGCAGAGCTCCTCAACTAGCGTTTCTGCGACCTGGCGCGATTGCTAGGTTCTTTGCGACACTGGTACCATGCCATGTTCCGAGGGCCGCATCGGTTGAATCTTCTGCGGCGCCCTCTCCTTCCCGTCCTTTATTTCGTGAAGAAGGTTTGCCGGAGATCGTTCTCCCATGAGACGGCTCGTCTTAGTGTGACGAGGAAGATAGACCTTTGATTAGGCGCATGGTTATTTTCACACTCCTACTATGGCGGTTGTAACCGTTCCTCCTATTGTAATAAATGTGGATTCTCCTCCTTTTGAGGTAGGAGAGGGTGCGGTCGTGGTGCACACTCCTCAAGATGCACTGAGAGAAAATGAGGTTGCGATTCGTACGGATCCAAAAGGAAGTCTCGCTCCAACTGCTTAGTCTTTGATCCATGTGGTTGAGTTGGGGGAGGCTTCCCGGGTGGTCGTGGATATTGGTGGCTCGAATGCTCCTTTAGCGGAGGTGGCGGCGGTAGGAGACAGGTCTGCATCCGACTCGGACTTGGATTCTGAGGACGTCCGCATGTTTCGTGATGGGGTCACAAGTGCGGCAGTTCACCCGGATGGGAAGCCGAGCATTATTGAAATTCTTGTGAATGAGAATCTGTTACTGTTGGACTTGGGTTTGGTGTCACAGTTTTGACAATTGTGTTCTGCGGTGGAAAATGAATCGTTAAGGGGGGTTACGGATGTTGGTCTAATGAATGAAGTAGCCATGATGGGGATGAGGGTATGTGTTTGTAGGTGGAAGCTTATTTTCTTTCTTTTTACCTTGTTTTATTTATATTCTACCTGACCTGTCGTTCTTCGTTTTGCAGGCTTTTTTGTTGCAGGTGGAGAGTCTTCGCCAGGACAACGTTCGGTCTGGGGTGTTTTTTAGGGTGCTTGACAAGTGTCGTCGCTACTGAAACAAGTGCAGGGAGATGAGCGAGCGTATGAGGATTGATCCCCGTAACCGGGCGTTGGTTGAAGAGTGCGATGCGGGAGTTGTAGGTGAACCAACCGCTTGGTCGCATAAGGGCTTTAGTGGACCAATTGCATCAGAAGGATGATGAGCTCGAGGCTGGACGGATGGCCTCGATAGAGTGTGAGCGTTTGTGTTTGACT
>JASVEL010003061.1:0-35077 GCA_032618575.1 Nicotiana noctiflora | reverse complement strand
ACCTCCGCTTTAAAGCTGCCACCTCCCCTTCCAGCACGTCAACCTTTCCATTCCACTCTGAGGTGACTTCCATCACCTTAGTCAAACACAAATGCTCACACTCTATAGAGGCCATCCGTCCAGCCTCGAGCTCATCATCCTTCTGATGCAATTGGTCCACTAAAGCCCTTATGTGACCAAGCGGTTGGTTCACCTGCAACTCCCTCATCGCACTCTTCAACCAATGCCCGGTTACGGGGATCAATCCTCATACGCTCGCTCATCTCCCTGCACTTGTTTCAGTAGCGACGACACTTGTCAAGCACCCTAAAAAACACCCCAGACCGAACGTTGTCCTGGCGAAGACTCTCCACCTGCAACAAAAAAGCCTGCAAAACGAAGAACGACAGGTCAGGTAGAAAATAAATAAAACAAGGTAAAAAGAAAGAAAATAAGCTTCCACCTACAAACACATACCCTCATCCCCATCATGGCTACTTCATTCATTAGACCAACATCCGTAACCCCCCTTAACGATTCATTTTCCACCGCAGAACACAATTGTCAAAACTGCGACACCAAACCCAAGTCCAACAGTAACAGATTCTCATTCACAAGAATTTCAATAATGCTCGGCTTCCCATCCGGGTGAACTGCCGCACTTGTGACCCCATCACGAAACATGTGGACGTCCTCAGAATCCAAGTCCGAGTCGGATGCAGACCTGTCTCCTACCGCCGCCACCTCCGCTGAAGGAGCATTCGAGCCACCAATATCCACGACCACCCGGGAAGCCTCCCCCAACTCAACCACATGGATCAAAGACTAAGCAGTTGGAGCGAGACTTCCCTCTGGATCCGTACGAATCGCAGCCTCATTTTCTCTCAGTGCATCTTGAGGAGTGTGCACCACGACCGCACCCTCTCCTACCTCAAAAGGAGGAGAATCCACATTTATTACAATAGGAGGAACGGTTACAACCGCCATAGTAGGAGTGTGAAAATAACCATGCGCCTAATCAAAGGTCTATCTTCCTCATCACACTAAGACGAGCCGTCTCGTGGGAGAACGATCTCCGGAAAACCTTCTTCACGAAATAAAGGACGGGAAGGAGAGGGCGCCGCAGAAGATTCAACCGATGCGGCCCTCGGAACACGGCATGGTACCAGTGTCGCAAAGAACCTAGCAATCGCGCCAGGTCGCAGAAACGCTAGTTGAGGAGCTCTGCCTCGATATACTCTTCCTGTATCAAAAGACAAGGTCAGCCCTAGGATTTATTAGGATTGAAACAAGTCAAGTTTGAAAAGCAGAACTTCTTACCCCCGGCCATACTTCTCCCAAAAGGACGCCCACGTACGGTCCCCCTCGGTGTGCGGAACCACAGCTTCAAGCCACGTGCGTACCCCAGCGAATAAAGCCGGTGGCGACCTCTCGGCTATAAAAGCAATGATGAAAGCAATAATGACCTAAGCACAAAACTAAAAGAAGAATAAGGAAACAAAAAAGATTGCCGCTCAAAAGAGTAACTCATGTCTGTAATTCGAGGCCTCCGGGAATCCCATGGTTGGCACTACCGAGGTGCTCAGTCCGAATGTAGAAGAACTGCTCAAACGGTCGAGGCTCAACCTCATAGTCCAATGCAGCTGTCAGCCCCTTCGAACCACGCGGGCTCATCTGAAGCATAGTCCCCCGCACCCGCTGAGGAGTGTACAAGGCAAGTACATGTTGGAGCATAACCGTCCTTTCGGCCAACTCCCCATACTTTAAAAACATCGCCAAAAGCTTGTAGAGAGTGGGGGTGAGTTGCCTTGGACACACCTTATTCCTTATAATACCGACAGAAGTCCACCAGCAAAATGGGAAGTGGGACCCTGAATCCCAGTCTGAAGGGGTACGCATAAAAAATACAGTACCCGGCGTGATTAGTGTGGACCCTTTCCTCGGGCCAAGCAAGGACAATATTGCGCGTGAGAAGGCACGAACCCCTGCTCCCTAAATTGGGCCATACCCACCTCCCCCATCAGTGGGGCCTCATCCACATGGTCTTCCCCTCCATTAACGGTGAAATCTGCCATCGGGCCTCCAATTATGGGGAGTTTTGTCTATTGACGGTACCCCTTCAACCTCATTTTGCGCCCCTTCTCCCAGCGCCAGAGACAAACCTTCAATCACCGGGGGATTGACCGGCAGACCACCGGAAGAACTCCATGAGGAGAAGAACTGGCCATTGATCAGTTGTTAGAGGAATAGAACAGAATGCCGAATTTGACGAAAAATGGTGAAAAAATCGTTGCAAAGGAGAAAAGACTTTAAGTTCACAATAAAAAAGAACTCCAAAATCTCACAAGCAAACTGTTGAATGTCAAGAATCGAATTTCCCAAACCGTCTTATAGGCCACATAATTAATTTTTGGAAAAACCAATGGATGCCATTAACTGCATATCCAACTGTCAGAAATGGTTCAATTCTATCGAAACGGGCGCCGCCATGATAAGTGCCATAAAGTATTTGCCTGATCATAGTCGTCATCTCACCAACTAAGGGAAAGCGAATAGCCCTATCGATAAGGGCGGGATAAGCCCCACGCCATTGAAAATTCAAGTAAATCATGTGTATCTTGTTCGCGCCACAGTACACCGATTGTTTTCCTAGTAAGGAGATCGGATTATCATCATATAAAAAGGGGAGGGGTCATGATCTCGACACAAGCAGTCTCCACCCGCTCCTCGCCAAAAAACCATCCGTTTTGCAATCGCTAAAATTCGCTCAAGCTCGACTTCGAGGCGACCATGATAAGCGGAGGGACTAACTGTATGGGTCGGAACCCGATCCCATAGTGGTCAACGAAGTTAACCATTTTTCTCGGCTAATACAAAATTAACAAGTGTTATGGCCACTCTTAATTAACGATATTTCATATCCGTCTAAAATGATCACTGAGGTTACGACCTATCTGTTATGACTAAAATAACCTCCTAACGTGGAGCCAGCCACCAAAGGTCAACTTATGCAATTCACATCTATAAATACCAATGAAGGAAGCCAAATAAGAGGTTCCTATCCTTCCCCACGGGGCTCTAAAAACATGCAGAGCGAAATAATGATAGAGAACCCACCAAAGAAAAGCAGAAAGATGGCAGATCCATATAAACATGATTGTAAGGCTCTGAACCTCCTTATGGGGAGGCAGACCACCCTATTATCATGAATAAAGATCATCCATGTTTTCTGTTGCTAGCGAGATCATCTTTTATTATCTTTTCCTTTGCTAGATTCTTGATGCATTACGACTTGCTATGATTGGCCCTCAATTTACCAATATTGTTTTGATTTTATAAAGTGATCGATAACTTTTGAGTCAAACACATGTGTTAACTTATAACCATAATTAATTGGCGTAGAAGAAAATAATAATTAAGATACACTATGCATGTTTATGAAAAAGCCAACCAAGTAATGGACAAACTAATTAAGAAAGTTGTAAAATGAGGGTTTGTTTGAAAAGTCACTTGGTAATTAATATTGGTGTAATATTAAGATAGTAATTACACAACACAACCAAGTAATTACATAATATCATAATTACGACATTTGTTTGTCATAACATAATTATTGTGTTATATGTTTGGTTCCACTATTATCACAGTTAGATTAAATTTAAATAAAGTATTTATCAAAACTTAAAAATTAGTATAATAAATATATGTCTATAAATGATTTTCTATAAGTATAAATAATATTAGATTTGATATTTAAGATGCATATTTTTTTTAATATACCTTAATTAGTAACCATATATTTATAACTAATATTGTAAAACTAATTGATATTATATTTTTAAAATTAATAATATTTAGTTTAATTAATCATAATAATTAAAAATACATTTTGTACGAAACACTAATGCATGTTTGATAAAATAAATTAATATTTATAAATATAATATTATAATATTATTCAAATATTTGACAAAAGTAATCTATCAATTCTAACTAAATATGAATAATATGCAATGTGAAATACCAAAATAAAATACAATTTCAAAATCTAAGAAAAAAAGAACAATTGTACAAATGTCAAATTCCAGCATAATAAAAACAAATTCCATACAACTTAAGATTAGGAAACATAATAAGTTTATAGCGTCATTCAACAACAAAATTCTACTTTAATGACAATATCATTCTATTACTAGTTTGCAATGACTCATTATTTCTAATAGTAGGAGGTGTAGTTTCAAAAATTAAAATAATAATGCAGTCGCAAAATAAATAAAATTAAAAAATAAGAAATAAAATATATGAGCAATTATTAATTAACAAGAAGTAAAAGTAGAGAAATAAAAATAAATAATGTACAAAAGATATATATTTTAAAATAAAAATAAAAAAGAAAAAAGAAAAAATAATGGGAATAAAAATTATAAAGAAATTAAATTAAAATTAAATCAAAAAAGAGAAGAATTAAAGAGTAACCTTGTAATTATATAATGTTATTATCACCAATTCTTACCTCTACTTGAAAATTGGAGAATGTAATTACACTTCTCCAATTACAGTCAATGCTGACTAAGTAATAACTTGATCGAATAAATATATCGAATTGTATAATTATACCTATTTATTTCAAAATTTAATCTTTATGTGACTTTCCAAACATGCTCTAAATGCGTTTTGTATATCCTATACTGCTTAATTAGTATCGGCTTTTTTGGAAAGGTCAAGCATTACACGGACCTTCATATATATATATATATATATATATATATATATATATATATATATATATATATATATATATATATATATATATATATATATATATCTATTTTTTTGTCTTGTAAATGCATTTTTTTTCTATTTAGAGAGAGTGGGCTTCAAGTTCTTAGGAAGAGCCGTACGAGACAGCTCACGTACGGTTCGGGGAGCCGAGCCCCTGCGCAGAGGCTTAGGTCAACACTTATATAATAGCCAATCATCAATTGGAAGCGGGCAAGATGGTGATGAATTGTGATTGGTCTAAACCTTCGACTAGCGACTTATTGCGACCTGCCCAGAATGCCCATACAGACTAAGACCTTATTCACACAGCGAAGAAAGGCCGAGTGGAAGGGGGCAGTCAGCTGGCTGCTTCTTTGCCATGCGCTTTGCTTCGCTTTATTTTATAGAAGAAAGAGACCAAATGAAAGTGAAAGGCAAGGGCAAGCGATAGAAAGGAGAGTCCCTCGTGCGAACTACTACTACTAGAAAATGGTGAGACCATTAGTGAAAGAAGGACCAAGGAGGATCCTATCCTAAAGGAGAAGGAGGAGTAGGAGGAGTCAGTTTTCTTTGAAGATCGAGGAACGTAGTGTCGGACAATTATGCCATTCGGAAGAAGTCTTCTACAGAAGAAAAACCTGTTACGAGTAAGTGGAGAGGAAAGATCTCCAGGGATTCTTATCTCATTCCATTCCAGTGGCTCAACCAGTAATCAATGGAGAAAACTCAAAAATCCATGGTTTCCCGGTAGAACCCTATTTCGCCAAGTTGTTTCGGAACCGGAAAAAAGAAGCGATTTTTCGCACAGCTTGCTCATAGTGCAGGTCCCACTTATATATCGTATTTGGCCGAAGAAGCATCGGACAGGAAAAAGTCTTTTTTTATAAACTATTTTTCGATCAAACACCAACGAATAAAAGATTTCCTGCGTTTTTTTCTTAACCAAACGCTATATTTAGTATTGGATAAGTAAGTCTAAACAAGCAATCTTAAGTTAAGGAAAAAACTTAACTTATGTATCACTCTGTCCTCCATTTTGTGTTAATTTATTATGTATATCACTCACCGCTTCCTTTTCTCTTATGTATTCATTATACATAATTTTTTATAAAGCATTATCTTTTAGTTCAAATTAATTATTTATAGATATTTTTTACTGTATTACATTTTATAGATACTTTTTATATTTTTATATAATGTATTTCATGTATTTAAGGTATTGTATTCTTGAATATAAGAAAAAAAGGCGAAAAAATGGGAACTCCAGTTAATTGACTTCGGTATTTACATGTATTCAAGCCAATTTCTGTTGAATACAGTAACGCTTTGCACAATTTAAGGGAACGCATATTTGTTAAAAACGGAAAGAAATCAAATCACAATGATAGTTTCCTAATTTAACTCAAATAACTAAAAGATTAAAAACTAATCTGTATTCTGGTCAAAGAATTAAACAAGCAAACGTGAGAAGAAGGAAGAACCAAAAAATACAACTGTATTTTTTAAAAGAATATAGGTCAGTAGCATTTTTTGTAAATTTAATATACCAAAATACAACTGAATACATATTGATACATTTAAATATAATTAACTAATACAAAATACAATTGAATACAACTGACTAATATTTTCTTACGTCCATCTATATTAGTATTCTATAGGTATAAAATTTGTATAAGAATCTGTATTCATGTGCGAGAAGAGAAATATGTCTTTCTGAAAGAGGGTTTGGGTGGACATGGAAGTAGAAATGGTGGCAATGATGCCGTGTATATGGGTTGTGTTGGAGGAAGAAACGCTATGACAGTTTTGATAATGGAGTAAAGGTATAGGCGGACACAGGATTTAAATGTAGCGGGTGCACTGTAACAGTAACTTAACGGTATTATAGTGAGCTTTACTAGTAGTAGTGTAGGTGACAAAATGAAGAGATTTATAGTGATCTTACGGTTACAAAAGCATGAATTCGTCAACAAAACTAATCATAAATACAAATTGTCACTAAGCTTAACAAAAACAGAAACATACATTGTCACTAGAGCAAATAGAAAAAATTAGAGTTGATCTATAGTTTAATCTAATACACTAAATAAATGAAAAAATGAATGGGGTAATAACTAAAAATATTGGCATTTTGGTGTGAAGCAACCTTGTAGCTCCAGAGATTTGAACTCAGGTATTTGGCATGAAAGCAGCAGCACTTACCAGTGCACCCAAAGTGCTTTTGAGTTTAAGTGGTCGCAGAGAGATATATATCATAATTTAAAAGTATATACACACATATATCAATATTTTCTTCCGAAGTTACCGGGTGCCCGTGACCCTCTGCTCTCCACGTGGGTCCGCCCCTGTAAAGGGTTTAGGAAAAATAATAGTTGGCATATATGATGCCTTAATTGTAAGATGTAACTATATTTAAATTTTTTGCTATAAAGGATAAAAGATATTTATAAGATGTAATATTTTAAAATAATATTTATTATTAATAAATATGGTACTAAATTTTTTTTATAGGGTGTAAAAATACCTTCCTTATATCGTGAGACCTTTTTTGAGGCCAGAAACTATTATAAATGATATATAAATGCGTAGAGTTAAAGCCAGTTAGGTATTAAACAAGTGCATAATTCAATTCATTAGTCCACGTGGGAAAACGCCAAGATACAGGTCAACATTAGTGGCCCAAAAACATAAAGTTTCTTTCATTGTATACCTAAGATTTCTGGTGTAAGGTCTATGACCCTCCTGTTCCTTTTCCCACTTCACATCTTTTATTTTACTAATACTTTAAATTAATTATTAAAGTTTTAATTATAAATATTGTGATTTTTAGTATTTATGTTGATTTCAAGAATTTGCTGTAAAATTTTGACAAATAAGTATTCAAATTCATGTAAAACTTGACTCTTTAATTTTGTATTCTTGAGTAGATTTAAGTTATATGCATTTAAAATACTTTTTATATTATCAGTAGTAGTGGAACTAAGGTTTTTATTAAAGTGTAGCAAAATTTAAAAAATAAAAATAAACAAAAATGTCAAAGATATTTAATACCTAATATATACAAAAAAATACTCCCTCCGGCCTAATATAATCAATAAGCAATTAATTTTATTTTTCCAAAATTTATCCTTATTTACCTATTTCAATATGTCAAGGTAACAATTAATGTAATTGAGGTTAATTTAGTGAATATTTTTTTTCTTTAGGAGTTCATATTTCCTTCATTTAAGTTCCTCCCCTTCATTGTATGACCGGAGAAATTGGCTTCTAATTCCTTTTTGGCCATGCCGTTCATCTTTATGGCCATTAAGCAGTTCAACCATGGCAATTGAATATTCGACCAAACCACCTATCATAATTCATATATGTTGTTAATTTCGTTTTAGCTTTCACGAAAATAAATTAAGAGCCGATTTGGCAAAGTTGTCAAAATTACTTATTTCGAAAGGTATCTTTATAGAGTAGTAATTTGTGTTTGGCCAATTTATTTGAAAAGTGCGTTTTAAAATTTGATAAGTAAACTATATTTGGCCAATCTTTCAAAAATAATTTTAAGTGTCCAATTACTTTTTAAAGTGAAAGGGTCAGCAACAACTCCCTTATGGAAGGAATTAGGGTTAGCAATAGCTCTTTTTGGAAGGAATTAGGACTAGCAGCAACTCCCTTTAAAAGGAATCAATAGTCAATGTCTTTGGTTCCCTTCACCCACCGCCTTCCATCGACTCAAACAATAGGCCAGGAAGGACATTATGGAAGGCTCATTGAGAGCTTCTAGGTTAAGGAAGATGTAACGACCCAACCAATTATTTTGAATTTTTTGCGTTCTGTTCAATGGTTCAAGGTCTTGAGTGGATTCATATTATGTATTATGGCTTGCGTGTATGGTCGGATCCAATCTGCGGATGTTTCAGAATTTATTTGGATGAGTGATTTTGATTTGAGAAGCTTAAGTTGAAAATATTGATCGAGGTTCGACTTTTTTAAAACTGAACCCAAAAATGGTGTTTTGATGGCCCCGACATATTCGTATTGTGATTTTGAACTTGGATGTATGTACAAAATTAAATTTGAAGGTCCATAGGTTGATTCAAAATAATTTACTTAAGTTGGAAATTTGAAAGTTTAGAAATTCCTTAGGTTTGAGTATGGTTTGACTTTATATCTATCGGATTCAGATTTTGATAATGAAAATTGAAATAAGTCTGTTATTCTATTTAAAACTTGTCTGCAAAGTTTGGCATCATTCCGAGTTAATTTGATAGGAATTAGATGTGTAGATGTATTTTTAGAAGTTTTTGAGTTTCAATGTTAATTTCATATGTTATGGAGGTCCGATTCATGATTTCAGATGTTATTTTGATGGTCGCACGAGCAAGTTCATATTATGTATTTAGACTTGTGTTGATATTTGGCGTGAAGTCTCGAGGGCTCGGGTGAGTTTCGAATGTGTTTTAGAGTGTTGGGAAAAGTTTTAGTTTTGCTGGTTTTTGACAGGTGCTGCAGGTTTCTCAACTGTGAGATTTCCTTTGCATTTGCGACATACGCATTGCAAGGTGGGAGTCACATTTGTGAATTTCATTTGGGTCTATTAGGTTTGCATTTGTGAATATTTTGTTCGCTTTGGTGACGAGGGCCTGGGCTAGGCAGGATCTCAAATGTGATCATTAGGTCGCTTTTGCGAAATGTTCAATCTTCGCATTCTTGATGGTATTATCGCATTTGCGATGTCAGAATAGTTATGACGTATATCGCTTTGGCGATCATTCTTCGCATTTGTGGGGTTCGCATTTGCAACCCCAGGTCATATTTGCGATACCTGCGCCTCAACATAAGGGTTGGATCTTAGGATTTCACCTGATTTCTCACTTTTTTGAACTTTAGACTCGGTATGAGGCGATTTAGAGAGAAAAGTTTACATCTACAATTATTGGGTAAGTGATTTTGACCACACAAGAGACAAGAGGGGTTGCTCTGATGGTAAGCAACCCCCACTTCCAACCGAGAGGTTGTGAGTTCGAGTCTCCCCAAGAGCGAGGTGGGAAGTTCTTGGAGGGAAGGATGCCGGGGGTCTATTTGGAAACAGCCTCTCTACCCCAGGGTAGGGGTAAGGTCTGCGTACACACTACCCTCCCCAGACCCCTACTAAGTGGGATTATACTGGGTTGTTGTTGTTGTTGTTGTTGTTGATTTTGACCACACAAATCACCCCCTCATGTGTGGTATTGACATTTAGAACATCAATTGGTATCAGAGAAGGTTATCCTTGAAGAGCTTAACACATTAAGAAAAGATCAAGATGAGTGCACTACTTGAGAAATGGGAAGGGCAATCCATTGCTAGGCCTCCACTCTTTAATGGTTAGTACTACTCCTGGTGGAACAACTAGATGAGAGATCATATCATATGATAGGACTATGAACTCTGGGACATAGTCATTGATGGTCCTTTAGCAAATACAAAGAAGAATGAAGAATGAGTGGATGTGCCAAAGACAAGAGCTGATAGCACTACCGAAGATTTGACGATATGGGAGAAGAATGCCAAGGCCAAGAAATGGCTTATGTGTAGATTATGTCCAAATGAGTACAGTAGAATTCGAAGTTGTACCACTGCTAAGGAAATTTGGGACACTTTGCAAGTGGCTCATGAAGGAATACCTCAAGTGAAGAGGTCTAGAAGAGCACTACTATATTCTCAATATGAGAATTTCACAATGAAGGAAGGAGAAACCATCCAACAGATATATACAAGGTTCACCATACTGACAAATGAACTTAAGTCTCTTGGAAGTATATCCTTGAAGAAGACAAAGTTGAGAAGATTTTAACAAGGGTTCTGCAGTCTCCTGGGAAAGCAAAATCACTGTTATTTAGGAATCAAAGAATATTACAACCCTTAAGTTGGATGAACTAATTAGAAACCTTACTTTCTATTAACAGAGAAGGCAAACCATGAAAATAGATGCACCTAAGAAGGAAAGAAGTATAGCTCTTAGAATTGCCAAAGGTTCAGATATGGAGGATAAAGAAATGGTATGATCACAAGAGATTTCAAAAAGTACCTGATGAGAGGAAATGGTTCTTCAAGAGGTACAACCTTCAACAAACCAAGGGCTCCTGAGAAACGGACCAATGAGGGTTGCTACAAATGTGGAAAGACCGATCATATGATCAAGAATTATCCTCAATGGGAAATTGAGTAGAAGAAAGGAAAGGGCTGAACAAAGGAACATGAAGAAGGAACAAGTTCAACAAAAAAGAAACAAAGGATCAACAAAGGCTATGGTTGTTTCCTGGGGAGAAACACTAGATGAGGGATCAGAAGATGACGCTGGAGATGAACAAACACTTATGGCCATTGGAGAATCAGATGATGAATAAGAGGTAAGTATTCTTCATCTCAAGGACAAATTAAATTCCTATCTAAAGAGAGGTTGTTTGAGCTACGACTAGACTTCATTAATGAGTCTTGGATAATTAATAGTGAAAAGAAAGAACTGTCTAGGGAATGTATGATCCTAAAAGCCAAGTGAAAAAATCTAGAGTTTAGGGCTAATGAGAGTGAAAGTAAAAATGCTTAGTTGAAGAACGAGGTTCTTGAACTTGACACTAGTGTCCTAGAACTTAGGCCTGAGAACTTAAAACTGAAATTTGGAACAAGAAAGAAGAAAGCTGATTACACAAATCTCATCCTAGAAGAAAACTTAGAAAAAATAAAGGATGAGCTGTACATAAAGGATGAGAAGATAAGGGTACTAAAAGAAGATCTAGGGAAGGTAAAACATGAACTAGATAGAACTTGCAAATGGAACAAGGCTTCTGATGCTCTCTCCTAGTTACAAGAACATCACAATAGCAACAAAATAGGACTTGGTTATGGAACTCAAGCACCTAAGTGGGACCCTAAAAACAAGTACCTCACTCTTCCTAAGAAAAAAATCTACACACACTATGGGAAGATTGTCCAATACAAAAATGAATTTAATTCAAAAGAAAAGGCTGGTCAATGGAACAAATCTTTTGTTCAAGAAAAAAATAGGCTGCCTGGGTGGCCTAGAAGGAATCTGATTTATTCTTTTGCCTATAGAAAGGAACCCAAACTAGTTTAGGTTCCTAAGACTAACCTCTAATTCCTTTTGCAGGTCCAAGTGAAGGGAAGTAACCAACTATGGTACATGGATAGTGGCTGCTCAAAACATATGACTGGAAGCAAGAACCGATTCCTTTTACTAAAGGAGTTAAAGCGAGGTAATGTCTCCTTTGAAAATGGGAAGAAATGTGAGATTATTGGGGTTGGAAAGGCAAGTAAGACAGACTCTCACTCCATTGAGAATATCTACTTGATAAATGACTTGAAATACAACCTAATCAGTGTCTCATAACTATGCGATAGAGGTAACCTTGTAGCATTCACCTCTACTAAATGCTTTTTGATTAGCCTTACCAGTGACAAGATTGTTTTATAGAAAAAAAAGTTAACAATATTTAATTGTATATTTGTATACTCTTTCAGAAAATGAACTAACCTGCCTAAGTGTGTTGGATAATGATCCTCTTTTGTGGCACAAAAGACTTGGTCATGCCAGTCTGAATCAGCTAAACAAATGAGTCTCCAAGGACTTGATGATAGGGTTACCCCACATCAAGTTCAAGGAAGACAAAGTTTGTGAGTCATGTGCAAGGTGGAAGCAGGTGAGATCTGTCACACCTCTTTTTTACGCACCCGCAAGGATGCAAAGAGTTTTTCCAATTGAAGGACAATCGAGATGGGATGTATTTTAATTATTTCGAGTCGCCACTTGGGAGATTTATGGTGTCCCAAGTCACCGGTTAAATCCCGAATCGAGGAAAAGAATGACTCTATTTAACAGTCCGCGAACTAGAAATCCGGATAAGGAATTCTATTAACCCGGGAGAAGGTATTAGGCATTCCCGAATTCCGTGGTTCTAGCACGGTCGCTCAACTGTCGTGTTTGGCTTATCTATCTGCTTTTACAATTATGTACTTAGTGCAAGTTAATACCCTTTTACCGCTTTTATTATTGGTTGTGATTTACGAAAGAGAGTTGCTTAAAAATATGCTTTCGAATCACGTCACATGAAATGCACCCGGATCCTCAACATATTCTTATTCAACATTCGGGGTTTGGATTTGGGTCACATGAAATGCACACCCGTATTTAAAAAGGTAAAACTAAAATATGCGCCCGGATCGACTACTTATTTACACTGTTGAGAAAGGCGTGATATTCGTTAAGAAACGACGCATCTCGAAACCTCAGTATTTATATGTACATTTATGACGGCTATGTGATTAGTGTAACTATTGGGCGAGGCGTACCTTTGATTCAAATCTAAAGCGAACTACATCTCACTGTATCTTACTTAAGAGTTGATTCCAAATTACTTAAAACTTGCTACGAACCACATCGCATGAAATGCGCCTGTGGTTCATGACATGCTTTATTTACTCTTGCCCGAAATTGGGGTCGGGTCACATGAAATGCACCCCCGACTCTTTTAATCTAATTACGTCCTTCCGTTGAGTAGCAACTCCCTAGCTAATCTTGCTTTTAGCATAAGGTCTAACGTTAACAGATTTGGAGATTACACACACAAGCAGAGAAGATTGAATAGAAATACAACAGACTAATTCAGGTTTACGTGCTTATCTAACGACAGTGTATCTTTGGCCTAGCTACACTTTTCCATAACCAAGACTAGCAATACAAGCTTAATTGAAGAATAACGGAATGTAATTAAACATAAGAACTTTAAACGACTACATGTTTCAACAGACTTTATGCCCAAGTTTCAAACTTCATTCTTTTCGAACCAAGGAACTACAATAACAGAGGTGTGTACCTGGAATGCGGAAGAACAAGGAAGAGTGAACAATGGCAATGCAGCAACAGTAACAGGAACAGTAACAGCAACAGTAAACCAGCAACAAACACAGTGAACCAACAGCCACACCAACACCACAGCAACAATGATAACCAACCAATATGCCACAAACACTGGACCAGCAACAAATGACCACCACAGTAGCAACTATAGACCAGCTAAAACAGTAGACCAATAAGCAATGGCAGCAACAATAACCAGTGGCAACAAACTGGACCAGCAACACCACAGACCACAAACAGCAACAAAAAAATCCAGGCAGCAACAACACAGACCAACCAACAACCAACAACCAAGCCAGCAATATCAATCGACCAAGAGCAACAAACTGGACCAGCACACCAACACTCAACACAGCTAACACAAGGGTCCAGCACTACCAACAGCAAGAACAACAACAGCAAACACTACCAGTGGCAGCAATCAAGTGAATCAGCAGCAAACACTAGAGCTATCACAACACTCAACCACTGAACCAACTAAAGCAACGGCTCAGTACTACCAATAACACAAGAACAGCAACAAACCAGCGACCAAATACTCAACCACTAGATAGAAACACACGAAACTGCCCAGAAGCCAATGAAACAGTAGCCTCTTTTGTATCTTTGTATCTGTGTATCACAAGGTGTTCTTGCTTGCCTATATTTCTCTCCAGATTTACTCTCAGCGTGCTCTCCAGATATGCCTGTTATTACTGTCTATTTTTCTCTCTAGTTCTCTCAGTGTGCTCTCTACGGTCTGTATGTATGCATGAATCTCTCTTACTCTCAGATTGTCTCCCATCTTATAGCTGACCAGCAGCCCCTAAGGTTACCCCCTACCCTGACTCCCTGACCCATCATATTCTCTGTAAACCCCACTATCTACCGTCCAAAGTATGGATGCCAGCATTAAACAATAAGGCTGGTGGCAGGGCATCAGTGGTATACCCTGTTGTGCAGGTTCCACTAGCCCCATTTATGGGCAAATGATTAAATAATTAATCTCAATTAAATCCTAATTCTGTAACCAATTAACTCTTAATCCAGATTTAATCAAGCAACCAAATCCCACACTTGTGCATTGCATACGGGCAGGCCAGGGCAAATTATACAAACAAATTGAATTGTTGACGATATTAAACGAACTAGGCATTGAATTCAAACAATAATTGGTAAAGAATAGGAATCGACCACATAAAAGGTCTGTTGAAGGAGGAGGATAGATCAACTGATATGAGAAATTAATAACAGATAAAAAATCGAAACACAAACCAAAACAAGCACATATGTTCACACAATTGAATTGAATTGACCAGAGAAGGAATGGATACCTCATAAGAAAATTGCCGACCCAAGCTTTGAACCAAAATTTGGAATTATTGAAGCCAAACGGGCTTTAATCAAGATGTTCTCGATTGAGAACACCTAGACTAAAGTCCCTTGGACTTCAATTGCGGCTAACCCGGCTTGAATTGAGTTTCTTCAAAAATTAGGGTTCTTGGGCTCGGATTTGGGGCTTTTGTATTTTTGGTTAGATTCGAAGCAAACCAACGTCATTGGGAGTGTGGGGGAGGTGTGAGGAGACTGTGGTGTGAATTTGGGGCGATTTGGCATTGGTTCGAGTTTGACTCGAATCTTCAAATGAAGATTCGAGGAGCTCCGGCATGATTCGAGGTTAGTGGAGGCTGGGTTCGTGATGGGGGAGGTGAGGGGAAGGTTTTGGCATTGGTTTGGTGGTGATTGGCCTACCGGAACCGCCGTGAGGCGATTTCCGGCAGGCGGCGCAAGGCGGAGGAGGGCGGCGTTACACTGGGCTTTGAGAGCTTCTGAGGGACGAAGCAGGGGGGGTCTGAAAGGGGGGCGGGGTATGGAATGAGCTTTATATATGATTTGAGAAGTTAAATCCTGATCGTTGGATCAAACTTGATCAACGATCAGGATCTTCTCACTTAAACCAAACGGTGTCGTTTGGTCAAGGCATAAGTTGAATGTGTATTAGAATTAAAGGATTAATCTGGGCCGTTGGATAATAAAATCCAACGGTCCAGATCCAGTGTTACACAGGCTGAAGCTGGACGGGTATTTGGGCTGGATTAGAAGAAATCCGTTTGGGCTTGGCTTTTAGACTGAATTTGGCCCAGATCGGATCTTCATGATGTATTATATGTGTATGTGTATATATATATATATATATATATATATATATATATATATGTATATATATACATATATATATATATACACACATATGTATATATACTAACCTATAACACCGCTATTTTTTACTACAATTAACGTACACAATTACATATTGCCAAAAATGTAAATCACATGACTTCGATATCAAACACTAAAAATGCAAAACTTAGCATATATTTTTGTATTTTTAATTTAAATAAATAAACGTGCACACAAAAAGATAAAATAACACAAAATCACAAAAATCATACCCAACACGAAACTATTTTTATTTTTGAATTTTCTGGGAGTACTTCTCAAGTAAGGCAAAAATCACGTGCTCACAATATGCCCCTCTTTGCGCGTAAACACGCAGAGTTTTCGTGCAAAGATAAATGAACGGATATAAGCGATTTTTGCCTATTCGAACACTCCGTATGAAGCACTTTGGAAAATTTTTGACCGAACCTTGCTTCAAAGGTCTCCTACATATCCCTGTCTAAAAGGGAATCAGGTCAATGTAGTTCGGGAAGTTCTGGTAGCTGGGACTACCATGCCTGTTGCGATCTCGCTGTTACTGCCGTTGCCGCTGTTACTGCTGTTACCACTGCTTAGCTGATACCACTGCTTAGCTGATTTCCTTGTTACACCGCGCTAAGCAACAAAACGAGAAGCTAGACTAAGTTACAGTACTACAAGTTCTTATCTATCCTTTTTAACTTGATCTTGTCGCGCTCCTTGCCATCTTGTCTGACTTGGCGTTCCTTCTGATGCTTCGTCTCTTCTTACAAACTTGGATTCATGCCGAAGATTTCTGTTACATTCTACCGCTTTCCTCTACCAAATTAAAACAGATCGCCACTCCATTCTCCGGGCGGGCTTCCTGACTTCGACTACAACTTCAAAATTAAATCGCCACTCCATTCTCCAGGCGGGCTTCCTGACTTCAATTACGACTTCAAAATTAAATCGCCACTCCATTCTCCAGGCGGGCTTCCTGACTTCAATTACGACTTCAAAATTGAATCGCCACTCCATTCTCCAGGCGGGCTCCCTGACTTCAACTACAACTTCAAAATTAAATCGCCACTCCATTCTCCAGGCGGGCTTCCCCTGACTTCAACTACTACTTCAAAATTAAATCGCCACTCCATTCTCCAGGCGGGCTCCCTGACTTCAACTACAACTTTAAAATTAAATCGCCACTCCATTCTCCAGGCGGGCTCCCTGACTTCAACTACAACTTTAAAATTAAATCGCCACTCCATTCTCCAAGCGGGCTTCCTGACTTCAACTACAACTTTAAAATTAAATCGCCACTCCATTCTCCAGGCGGGCTTCCTGACTTCAACTACAACTTTAAAATTAAATCGCCACTCCATTCTCCAGGCGGGCTTCCTGACTTCAATTACAACTTCAATGATTTCATCCTATCTTGATTACCTTCCTTCGCCTCTTGTACCATTTTCTTCTGGCTGCTGGGGGTATTTTGGAACTGTTTACTTGCCTGCTGGGGATGATGCTGCTGAGGAAGTATTCTTTGTTTCCTTCACCCCTCATGCTCTTCCTTCTTCCCATACCTCCTGTGGGACTCACGCTTTTGTTTCCTTGATCAAATTATAGGATGTAATACCGCTGGGGGAATCTCGAAGCCATTTTTCTTTTTCCAATAACTGCTGGAGATGATGCCCGGCTCGAAGATCACCCCCATTTTGTGTTGCTTTCTACACTTATCCTCTGAGTCTTGCTTTCCAGAAAATTTTCGCAACAGGAGAAAATTTTCTGCCCCAGTGTGATAAACTTCTGGACGGTATGCTTTTCTGCCGTCGGACCCTCTTTTCCTGCTTTAAATCAAAGAAAAATTGTTAGTTTCAAAATGCCGCGAGTGGTCGTGCCACTCTTGTTGAGGCCATTCTCTTTCAGCTGCTTGGCCTCTCTCGAACTTTGAGGACGACGTTGACGCTTGCTTGGGAAGATGCTTTTTCTACGAACGACCTCTCATCTTTTCCTTTTATTCCACTCTTTGGTTTGGTCCGACTCTTTTTAGCCGGTGATCTGTTGCGTGAAATCATCTTTCGGACATGCCACATGTGTCCATCATACTTCATAATTCTTGCGAACCTTCCACTCAGCCTGTCATCCCAATCTTACTATCGTAACGACTTCTGTCTTATTGCCTCGTTCCATGCCTATTCACTTTCAATATACCGCTTTGGGAGACTTGGTAGTAAGCTTTGAAAAATCAATTTTCGAAAATGAAAGAAAAGAAAAGAATATTGACCGCAAATGACAAAAGAAGAGAAAAACTTTTCTGAACTCAAAAATAGGAAAACTTATCTGAATGTGTGCCTGATCCAATGTTATGCCGCGCCTTTGAGATTAAACTACCCAGTCTATTCATGTCAATCACTTTCTGATACCGCGTCCTGCTAGAGGTAAACGGATGTCCCAACCTTGTCTCATGCAGACATCTTGTAACCATCTCATCCTGCCACCTCACAGTGCCCTTCCAAGGGTTTTCACTAATGAGATTCTCTCATTTCTCTCTATCTCCCGTCGCCTTAGGGTGCCCGTAAAGGTTTTCACCGTAAGACTCTCTCATTTTACTTCTCTCAACTTCTTTCGCCTTAAGGTGCCCGCGAGGGTTTTCACCGTTAAGACTCTCTCATTTATACTTTCTTTCCTCGCGGCGGGGTATCACCCCTGAGATTCCCTCTAGAGCGTTATCCCCTTTCGGCTTGTGCATCCCGAATTCAATCGAGGGTCGGGATGTCACTCTTGGCTTTCATTCACATGCCTTGGCACTTCTCAAATACTGATCGAGAGGTCTTTCTGGTTCTTGATATGGTTTCTGCGCGTGAGGCTGAAGAAAAGGGTTTAGCCTCAACGGTTAGCTTATTACAACTTTCGGAATCCACACTATCTTTCCAACGAAACAATGACTTCTGCCCCAGTTTTGTTGCTTGGGGGATTTTTGATTTTTATTTTATTATGACCGAGCCGTGTGGCGCCTACGTATCCTTTTTGAGGAATCAGGTCGAACGTAGTTCACTTTTTCTTGTATTACTTCTTTGTTTCTTTTCTATTCTGTTACACATCTTCCTTGATGATTTCGAAAGAGGGTATATGAAAGAATAATTAAGGCTCAAATGGGGAAACAAAGGTTAAAGTGTTTGGGTAGTAGAAAAATTGCCTCCTGTCATTTCATTCTCCGAAAAATGCCAAATACACACAAACGAAACCAAACGTTGACAAATGCATTAAAGAATTACACATAATATCTCTTAACTGCATCGGAATTGATAGCCATATCGGTGCATCTTCCCTCGACATCAGTCAGACATAGAGCGCCGTTGGATAATACTCTAGTCACAACAAATGGTCCCTGCCAATTTGGAGCGAACTTGCCTTTCGCTTCGACTTGATGTGGTAGAACTCTCTTTAGCACATGTTGTCCTACTTCAAATTTCCTGGGACGTACCTTCTTGTTATATGCTCTCGCCATTCTCTTTTGATAAAAGTTGGCCGTGACATACTGCTGTCAATCTTTTTTCATCAATCAAGCTCAGTTGCTCTAATCGGGTTTTGACCCACTCGTCGTCGTCAATCTCAGCTTCAGCGACGATTCGGAGGGATGGAATCTCAACTTCTGCGGGTATTACCGCTTCAGTCCCGTATACCAACAAGTAAGGAGTTGCACCTACCGAAGTCCGGACGGTAGTGCGATAACCCAACAGCGCAAATGGTAACTTTTCATGCCACCGCCTAGACCCTTCTACCATCTTCCTCAATATCTTCTTTATATTCTTGTTTGTTGCCTCGACCGCACCATTTGCTTTTGGGCGATACGGTGTGGAATTTCGGTGTGTAATCTTGAACTGTTGACATACCTCTTTCATCAATCCACTGTTAAGATTTGCACCGTTATCCGTAATGATCATCTTTGGAATTCCAAACCTACAAATGATGTGGGAGTGTACGAAGTCCACCACCGCCTTCTTGGTCACTGATTTGAATGTTTTGGCCTCCACCCACTTGGTAAAATAATCAATCGTTACCAGAATGAACCTGTGACCATTGGAAGCCGCAGGCTCAATAGGTCCAATAACATCCATACCCCATGCGACAAACGGCCATGGTGCGGACATTGTATGCAATTCAGTCGGTGGAGAATGAATCAAATCTCCGTGTATCTGACACTGATGGCATCTTCGCACGAAACTTATACAATCCCGCTCCATAGTGAGCCAATAATATCTTGCTCGAAGAATCTTCTTTGCCAATACGTATCCGCTCATGTGTGGTCCGCAAACTCCCGAGTGTATATCCGTCATCACTGTTGTGGCTTGACTTGCATCTATACATCTCAACAATCCCAAATCCGGGGTTCTTTTGTACAGCACCCCTCCACTAAGGAAAAATCCGTTCGCCAACCGCCGAATAGCTCGCTTTGATCTCCGGTTGCTTGCTCTGGGTATACTCCTAACCTGAGGTATTCCTTGACATCATGAAACCACGGCTCACCATCCACCTCTTCCTCTATTACATTACAATAAGCATGTTGATTCCGGACATGGATATGTAACGGATCGACACGAACCTTGTCCGGGTGATGTAGCATTGATGCTAAAGTAGCCAACGCGTCGGCAACCTCATTATGCATCCTCGGGATGTGCCTGAATTCTACCGATCGAAAGCGTTTGGTCAAATCATGCAAACACTGACGATATGGGATAAGCTTTAGATCTCTGGTTTCCCATTCTCCCTGAATCTGATGTACCAGAAGGTCCGAGTCCCCCAAGACCAAGACGTCCCGTACATCCATGTCCACCGCTAATCGCAACCCCAAGATACATGCCTCGTACTCGGCCATATTATTGGTACAGTGAAAACGCAGTTGAGCGGTAACAGGATAATGATGTCCTGTTTCAGATATAAGCACAGCCCCTACTCCGACTCCTTTTGCGTTTGCCGCTCCATCGAAGAAGAGCTTCCATCCCGGATCCTTGGTTAGTTCCAACCCCTCAATCTGCAATACTTCCTCATCTGGAAAATACGTCCTCAAAGGTTCGTATTCGTCATCAACGGGATTTTCGGCTAAGTGATCGGCCAGGGCTTGAGCTTTCATAGCCGTCCTTGTCACGTATATGATGTCGAATTCCGTAAGTAATATTTGCCACTTTGCTAACCTCCCTGTAGGCATGGGTTTCTGGAAAATATACTTCAACGGATCCAACCGCGAAATGAGGTACGTGGTGTAAGAAGACAAGTAGTGTTTCAGCTTTTGGGCTACCCAAGTTGGGGCGCAACATGTCTTTTCCAGATGAATGTACTTGACCTCGTGGACTGTGAACTTCTTACTGAGGTAGTAAATGGCCCGTTCCTTCCTGCCGGTAAGATCATGCTGCCCCAGTACGCAGCCAAACGAATTCTCCAAGACCGTCAGATAAAGAATCAGGGGTCTACCCGGTTCAGGCGGAACTAGTACAGGTGGATTTGACAGATACCCTTTGATTCGGTCAAACGCTTCCTGACATTCTGTCGTCCATTCTATCGCAGCGTCTTTCTTCAATAGGCGGAATATGGGTTCACAGGTTGCCGTAAGCTGGGCAATAAACCTACTGATGTAATTCAACCTTCCCAACAGACTCATTACCTCTGTTTTATTCTTCGGCGGGGCTAACTCCTGAATGGACTTGATTTTGGATGGGTCCAGCTCAATGCCCCGTCGGCTGTCGATGAATCCTAGCAACTTTCCTGACGGAACTCCGAATGCGCATTTGGCCGGATTGAGCTTGATGTCGTACCTTCGAAGTCTTTGAAAGAACTTCCTGAGGTCGGCAACATGGTCTTCTTGACGCCTAGACTTTATGATCACATCATCCACGTACACCTCAATTTCCTTATGTATCATATCATGGAATACCGTAGTCATCGCCCTCATATAGGTTGCCCCTGCATTCTTCAAACCAAACGGCATCACTCGGTAGCAATAAGTCCCCAACGGTGTGATAAAAGCCGTCTTTTCTGCGTCCTCTTCATCCATCAAAATCTGATGATATCCCGCATAACAATCCACAAAGGATCCAATTTCGCGTCCGGCGCAATTATCAATCAGGATATGGATATTGGGAAGTGGGAAATTATCCTTAGGACTTGCCTTGTTGAGATTGCGATAGTCCACGCATACCCTGATCTTTCCGTCTTTCTTTGGCACCGGTACTACGTTAGCCAACCATTCAGGGTATCGAGTGACACGAATGACTTTCGCCTGCAACTGCTTGGTTACTTCCTCCTTGATCTTCACACTCATCTCCGTCTTGAATTTCCGCAGTTTTTGCTTGACGGGAGGATATGCCGGATCAGTGGGTAATTTATGAACCACTAGATCAGTGCTGAGTCTCGGCATGTCGTCGTACGACCATGCGAAAATGTCTTTAAACTCCATGAGTGTTTTGATCAATTCTTCTCTCAGATTGGGTTCAATATGGACACTTATCCGGGTTTCTTTGACGTCATCCGTATTCCCTAGATTAACGGCCTCAGTATCATTTAAATTCGGTTTGGGCTTTTCCTCGAAGTGACTTAATTCTTCACCGATTTCTTCTACGGCTTCATCATCGCCGTACTCTGACTCGCTCTCGTCACTTCTTATTTCATGTGTTATTATTTCCAAACCCGATTGACTTTCTAGACTGGGTTGATTAATCTTTAAGCATGCCATATCATTAAGATCAGTTGCAAGAAGGCTGTTCGGAAAAGTAAAAAGAAGAAAAGATAAACAAAATTAGACACGAAGGAACCAGATTTCATTGATGGGAATTGTACAAAGGGAAAAACAAACTGCAAACTTAAATCAGAAATGAACAAAACAACGGGATTTTACTCCGGGGACAAACCCCCAACACAACATTTCGAAAGAAAAACAATCCAAGACAAACTACCAAGACTCCTTCCGGACAGGGAGAGGAGTAGCCTTCCAGTTATTCAATTTTGCCTTTGGTCCCACAAATTGTATCTCGGCGTGACTAGATCCTTCACCGTCCTCGAGCATACATACATCCGTGAATAGGTCCTCGAACTTCCTGAAGAACTCTTCATCTGGCCTGATCGTAGGACCGGGAATCTTTGTCGCTGGATGTCCTCTTGCTCCGGACCTGATAAAAGATTGGGAAAGGCGTGGAACAGGTTTTGGGAGCACCCATGTCTTCTGCTTACTCTTCTTTGCTCGCCGGATGTCCTCTGAGGTTGGCTGGAATCCCAAGCCGAAGGTTCCCAAGTTCTCGACCACTGATACCGGTTGTATAATTCCTTGCAGAGATGCACCTAGCCCTTTACCGGGTACGAAACCATGTCGCAACATTTCATGCGCCACCATGACATCCGTAGTAATTGCTTTGTCGCCGGGAATACATTCCCCTTCCGGAACTCGGTGGGCGGACACCATATCGCAGACCTGATACACCCACGGCCCAACATCTTCTTCTGTTTCAACAAAGGGAATGATGGTGCCTGATTGTGGATCGTTCTCTCCATGGACGACGATCTCTTGTTGGTCCCATTCAAACTTGACGAGCTGGTGTAAGCTGGATGGAACTGCTCTTGCGGCATGGATCCATGGTCGCCCTATTAGGAGGTTATATGACACCACCATGTCCAGCACCTGGAACTCCATGGTGAACTCCACTGGCCCGATTGTCAAGACTAGCACTATGTCACCAACCGACGCTTTGCCTCCTCCGTCGAACCCTCGAACACATACCCTGTTCTCGCGTACCCTGCCGATGTCTACTTTTAATTTGCCCAGTGTAGAGAGAGGACAAATGTTAGCACTGGACCCATTATCGACCAAGACTTTGGTAACCACCGCCTCTTCACACTTCACCGTGAGATATAAAGCCCTGTTGTGCTCAGTGCCTTCCTCAGGCAACTCGTCATCGGTGAAGGTGATCCGATTTGCTTCGAAGATCCTATCGGTGATCTTCTCCAAATGGCTCACTGAGATTTTATCCGGTACATGTGCCTCATTCAGGACTTTCATCAATGCTTGCCGATGTTCTTCAGAATGTATCAGCAAGGATAGCAATGATATTTGCGCCGGAGTCTTCTTCAACTGCTCTAAGACAGAGTAGTCATGCAACTTCATCTTTTTCAAGAATTCTTCTGCCTCTTCATCGGTGACCGGCTTTTTCAATACTGCCGGAGTGGTCTTCCTCAATTCCGCAGGGGCAAAACATCTCCCCGAGCGGGTCAACCCTTGGGCTTCACAAACTTCCTCTTTCACCTCCTTTCCTCCGTAGGTCGTTGTAATCCGAGCATAATTCCATGGGACAGCCCGGCTATCAGTTACTGGCAACTGTGTTGCCGGCCGGATGATGAAAGGATCCATTCGAACGCCTGCTACTGTCAAGATGGGCTTGATTGCTGCCCCTGGTACAACTATCTTGGCCGGCTTCACCGGTACTTCGTTCACACTTTCCTTTCCTGCTTCTGACTCTCCTGGTATGTCCTTCTTGCAACCGGGCGACTCATCCAAGCTTGGCCCTTTTCTCGTTCCTGCCCCGCTAGACTTAATCATCATTACAGTCTGGGAGGCTTTCTCCTTTCCTTCCTCCGCCCGTACCAACTCGATCATATTGGTCTCACGATGAGTTGGAAGCGGGTTTTGGTTGATGTTGGGCTCTGTTGGAGTCTGGACCTCGATCCTGCGGGTGTCAATGAGCTCCTGGATGGCCGTCTTCAGCCTCCAACACTTTTCTGTATCATGTCCCGGACATCCCGAGCAGTAGGCACAATTCACTGAATGGTCCAGGTTCTTCGGAAGAGGGTTTGGCAGCTTAGCTTCAACCGGATTCAGCAACCCTACCTGCTTTAACCGGTGGAACATACTAGTGTAAGACTCTCCTAAGGGAGTGAAAGTCTTTGGCCTCGGCGCCCTGTCGCCCCTGAATGCCTGGTTCGGACGGAAACTCGCGCCCGAGGGGTTTCTGTAAGCTCTTGGGGGTGGATGATTGTTCTGGGGGTTTGGTGCACGCCACGGTGCATGAGCGGGAGGTGCAGAATATGACTGTGCATGGTGGACAGTAAAATGAGGATCAGGTGCGGGATAGTAATGTTGCGGGTAGCTATATGGGTTGTGGGGGTAATTTTGGTGGTGAGGCTGGGGTGGGCTATATTGGGGTGCGGGGCCTCTATTTTTGAACCATGCCCCGGACTCGACGGCCGCCACTTCTTCTCTCCTCTTCTTCCCCAGTACTCCTCCAGTACCGCTTTGGATAGCCTGAGTGGTGGCTTTCAGTGCTGAGTAGCTCATGATCTTGTTGGCCTTCAAACCCTCCTCGATCATACCCCCCATTTTTATCACCTCAGTGAATGATTTGCCTACGGACGTTACCAGATGTCCGAAGTAGGTGGGCTCTAATGTCTGCAAGAAGTAGTCCACCATCTCGCTTTCTCTCATCGGTGGATCCACCCTGGCCGCCTGTTCCCTCCATCGGAAACCAAATTCCCTGAAGCTTTCAGCAGAGGCTTCTTCTCTAATTTTAGCAATGATAGGCGGTCGGGGATTATCTCAAGATTGTATTGAAACTGGCCGATAAAAGCTTGAGCCAAATCATCCCACGTAAACCATCTACTGGGATCCTGTCTAGTGTACCACTCCAACGCCGATCCTCCCAGACTCTGGCCGAAGTAAGCTATCAGAAGCTCGTCCCGTCCTCCGGCCCCTCTCATTTTACTGCAAAACCCTCGCAGGTGGGCCACCGGGTCACCATGCCCCTTGTATAGGTCGAATTTGGGCATTTTAAACCCTGCTGGCAACTGGACGTCCGGAAATGGACACAGATCCTTATAGGCGACGCTGACCTGGTTGCCTAAACCGTGCATGTTCCTGAAGGACTGCTCCAGGCTTTTAACTTTTCTGACAACTTCCTCGTGTTCCGAACTTTGGAAGTGTTTTTCCGGTTCTGCCGGATTATCCCAGTGAGGTGTATGTGATTGTGGTTCAGGAGCCCCGAAAGTAGGCTCTGGAGGATAGTAAGAGTTGTCATGGATCTGAACATATGGCTCGCCGGCCGGCCTTTGCAGAGGAGCAGGTGGAGGTGCCACAAAAACAGGGGTGACCGGAGGAGGATTTGGTTTGGCTGGTGGAATGTGGGTGGCATATGGGTTTTCCCCCTGAAAGTATGGATAGCTCGGGGCGCTTGTTGAAGGATCGACGGGCGGATGTTCCGGAGCTGAGGCGAGAGTAGGGCGGTTTGGTGACGACTGTTCCCTGGCCCAGGCCAGGTGCATCTCTGTTATCTGTTGTTTTAACCGGTCTACCTCTTCTTTCATGATTTGTAGCTAGGATTTTTCTTCCTCAAGACTCTTGCCAGAACTCGACATGCTTACTGTAACTGGTCCTTTGGATCTAGTACGGTAGTGATGGCTGGCCAGGATATTCCGTCAAACCAACTGCTAAACTTTCCGGAATACGCAACAAACTTGTTAGTTCACCGAGTTTGACAGATATGTTATAGCACGTTGGATGCAATGCACCTAACCAAATAACCCTTTCTACGTGTACTCTTTAACATGCGTCATTCCGGCCCTTTTTCTTTTTCTTTTTCTTTTCTTTTTCCTTTTTTCTTTTTCGACTATCTTTGCAAGCCTTATTGTTATTTAACCTTTGGATTCTTTTTCTTTCTTTTTAGTGGTGGTCGAATCTTATGTGGATTGCCTACGTATCACGACCCCACGTGAATCAGACCGAGCGTAGTTCTGGCAACAAGATTGTGGCAAAATTCAGTAACTTTTATATCAAATAAAACCGTGTAGTTACAAAACACGTCTTACAAAATCAGCAAAACAAAAGAAAAATGCTTGACTTGGGAAAGTAAAGATAAAAATGCCAACTAGCTTGACTCAACATTTCAGAATACATTTTTCAATCAAAATCTAATGCCCTAAAACTCCTGGGGGCCTGCGAGGCATCATTCGGCCTTGCCGCGGGCCTTGGTGTGAGGTCCTTGTGCAGTTCCCTCAACTCTTCCATGATCCGATGAACATAACCCATAATTGAAGCGAAAAGGTTGGCGCGGGGCATTCGTTCACAAGCTAGGCACTTCATGGTGACATAGTGCCCGATTTCTCCAATTCTATCCTTGATCATGTCCCTTTCTCCGAGTAGCCGCTCTATTTGCTGGTTTTTCGCCCCCAATCTTCGAGCATTGTTGGTGACTTGATCTAGGAGCCTATCCACTTGTCCTTGCAGTCGGGCCATCAAATTGTGGCAGCGGTCGAGGTCCGCTCTGGCATCTTGGGCTTGCTTGAAAACCCGCTCCCTAAGGACAACATTTGCTTCCCTCAGGCTAGTGATGATATCAGTGTAATCTTCTTCCACCCGCTTTAGGTGAAGTGCATGTTGATGTGCCTCCTTTTTCCAGCTGGCACGGATCCTCGTTATTTGGGCTTTTGACTCGTCCAATTCTCTTTGGATGTCGGTGACTTGGCTTCTCAAACCCCTTATCAATTTTTCGTCGGCCCGACTCCTTGCCTGTCTGTCCGCATCTCTTTTCATTTGCTGGATTTGAGCTCTCAAGAAGTCATTTTCTTGTGCCAACTTCTTTTTGTCCCCTTCGTCGGTGGCAGCTTGCATGTTCTTCTCGAACTGAAGGTCCCGGACCTGCTGTTCTATCCTGCCAATCTTCGTCCTGTATCCCTCCTCCTTTGCTAACCAATCCCATTGTTCCCGTGAATCTTCCGTGAACTGTTGGACATGGGCTCTTTTAGAACATTTCCGACGAATCTGAAATCTTTTCCCGAACCAAACGTTGTACTTTGGGTCCACCTCTCCCTTAGATAGCTCCCGGACCATGGTTTTAGGCTCAAGGAACCGACATTCGTGCCACAGCCTTCTAACCTTCTCTTCGGGGAAGACAACTCCCGGGCTCAACTCAATGGCGTACTTCCTTAGGTCTTGATCGGTAGGAATAACCCGAAACCTCCCTAGTTGACGTAATACACGGTGAGGGACATATGGTTGAACACTGCGGATTCCCATCAGAAGGATATAACACTCCTCGGCTGCCATATATATTACTTCAGTATCGGGTAACCACCCGAATGCCCATTTAATCTGATCGGCTTCTATTGAGCTCAGTCGTGCAAGCCATGCCTCGACGCCTTCAGGGAATACAGCACCCATCATCCGTTCTTCGAAACCCCTGATAC
Organism: Nicotiana noctiflora; assembly: GCA_032618575.1. Lineage (NCBI taxonomy): Eukaryota > Viridiplantae > Streptophyta > Magnoliopsida > Solanales > Solanaceae > Nicotiana > Nicotiana noctiflora. The sequence continues at coordinate 7,053 of JASVEL010003061.1, read as the reverse complement.
AGTTTTTTCCGGTCAACCCATGGTTCATGTATTGTGTTCGGTGATGGAGGTGTTCTTGCATCCATAATTGGAGTAACAGATTGCAACCTTGGAAGAAATTGCCCCCTTCTCGGCATACAGTCAAGGCTCGATAGATTTCGGACAAAACCAAAGGGACCACCGTGTTGGTAGCCTTTTTGATTGCAACATCGGCTATTCCTACCAGACTTATCTCTATCTTCTTATCTTCACGCGGACAAATCACAACCCCCAAGAATGTCGTTAAGAATGCTAGAATTCGTCTGGCCTCCCACTTGGTTCTATTCCCTGCGTGAGTCAGTCCAAGGTTTGACTCTTCAAAACCCCGAGGAGTGCCGTACCGTTGATATAAGAATTGAAGATCGCAATACCCTTTCAACAGATCATCATTTTTCACCTTCCGACTAATGCTCAGCAAATCCAGAAACCCATGTGGAGATACCGGTCTTGGTGAGAGCAGGTATTGCCCTCTTAATTTCCCATTCAGTCCTGCATAGCCCGCAATTTCCTCTAATGTGGGCGTCAGTTCGAAGTCAGCAAAACGGAACACATTGCGGGTCGGATCCCAGAAAGATACCAGTGCCTTGATGATGTCTTCCCTTGGCTCGATATTCAACAGATCAACCAAACCTCCCAAAATTCTCCCTACAACCTTTTTGCTACTGTCTTCCAAATCGTTCCACCATATACGGAGCTGCCGAGGGACCTCACTAAAGATTGAAAATGATTTATTCTGATTCGTGCTCATCCTGCACATTTATTAAGGTGATTTAAATAAGAAAACAACTTTGTTTTGCTAAAAAAAATAAAAAATAAAAATTAGTTTTCAATCACGGCCTTTCGACGTCTCGGGGACGAAGGCTTTTAAGGCTGTGGGGTAAATTGATCGAAATCGAAATTGACCCAAAGGTGGCCGTTTATACGAAATTAGCCTTCCGGCGTCCCTTTCAGGAACATTCGGCTATTTTTTAAAAACAGCGTCACCGACTTGTTTAGCACAAAAGTTAGTTTTGATTTTTCGGCCATTTTTCAAAAGGTGAAGTTGGACCTGATGGAGGTTGCCTACGTATCTCACATCCAATGAGAATCAAACCCACGTAGTTCGGTTTTGACGAAACAAACGGCATTATTTATTTATTCACTTTACTAAAGGAAAACAAATAAGCTATTTCTATCTTAAGGGCAAAACACACATATATATATATATATATTTTTTTTTTTTTTTTAATCTCTAAAAGCCGGTCAGCATGCAAGTCTATAACGGATAAATGCGCAAGACAAACAGGATGCAGCAGGATAGTCTGTTCATTTCAGGTCACCTGTCCTAGACGGACCCAACCCCCGTGTTGAGTCCCCTAAGCCAAATGCGACATGATGCAAATAAACGTTTCCTACTAGGGATCCGGCATGAAGCTTTGTTATTCTAGGTTTAAAAACCTGGGTTTATCTGTTCTAGACTTGGCTTACCCGAGCGGACAAGCTCGAGCCGAGGAGGAGGCAGCAACCCGGGAATACAGAAGCTTCACCGGTTTTGCAACTTATCCAAACCTCGTTCTAAAATGGGAATTAGACACTATACAGAAAAGAAGTCACACGAAGTGCACCCTTCTTCATGATTTAGAAGACTCAGAAAGGAGATTGGTTCCGGCACAATTTATATGTACAGTTCACAAAAATATCAAAGCAGTAAAAACAACATTTTGCACATTGATGCCAACATGTAAAAAAAAAAAAAATCAGATAATAAAACATGCCAAATACAACAGTTATTCCGAGCTCGAATTCTAAAGAAAATCCCCAGCAGAGTCGCCAGAGCTGTCACACCTCTTTTTTACGCATCCGCAAGGATGCAAAGAGTTTTTCCAATTAAAGGACAATCGAGATGGGATTTATTTTAATTATTTCAGAGTCGCCACTTGGGAGATTTATGGTGTCCCAAGTCACCGGTTAAATCCCGAATCGAGGAAAAGAATGACTCTATTTAACGGTCCGCGAACCAGAAATCCGGATAAGGAATTCTATTAACCCGGGAGAAGGTATTAGGCATTCCCGAATTCCGTGGTTCTAGCACGGTCGCTCAACTGTCGTGTTTGGCTTATCTATCTGCTTTTTACAATTATGTACTTAGTGCAAGTTAATACCCCTTTACCGCTTTTATTATTGGTTGTGATTTACGAAAGAGAGAGTTGCTTAAAAATATGCTTTCGAATCACGTCACATGAAATGCACCCGGATCCTCAACATATTCTTATTCAACATTCGGGGTTTGGATTTGGGTCACATGAAATGCACACCCGTATTTAAAAAGGTAAAACTAAAATATGCGCCCGGATCGACTACTTATTTACACTGTTGAGAAAGGCGTGATATTCGTTAAGAAACGACGCATCTCGAAACCTCAGTATTTATATGTACATTTATGACGGCTATGTGATTAGTGTAACTATTGGGCGAGGCGTACCTTTGATTCAAATCTAAAGCGAACTACATCTCACTGTATCTTACTTAAGAGTTGATTCCAAATTACTTAAAACTTGCTACGAACCACATCGCATGAAATGCGCCCGTGGTTCATGACATGCTTTATTTACTCTTGCCCGAAATTGGGGTCGGGTCACATGAAATGCACCCCCGACTCTTTTAATCTAATTACGTCCTTCCGTTGAGTAGCAACTCCCTAGCTAATCTTGCTTTTAGCATAAGGTCTAACGTTAACAGATTTGGAGATTACACACACAAGCAGAGAAGATTGAATAGAAATACAACAGACTAATTCAGGTTTACGTGCTTATCTAACGACAGTGTATCTTTGGCCTAGCTACACTTTTCCATAACCAAGACTAGCAATACAAGCTTAATTGAAGAATAACGGAATGTAATTAAACATAAGAACTTTAAACGACTACATGTTTCAACAGACTTTATGCCCAAGTTTCAAACTTCATTCTTTTCGAACCAAGGAACTACAATAACAGAGGTGTGTACCTGGAATGCGGAAGAACAAGGAAGAGTGAACAATGGCAATGCAGCAACAGTAACAGGAACAGTAACAGCAACAGTAAACCAGCAACAAACACAGTGAACCAACAGCCACACCAACACCACAGCAACAATGATAACCAACCAATATGCCACAAACACTGGACCAGCAACAAATGACCACCACAGTAGCAACTATAGACCAGCTAAAACAGTAGACCAATAAGCAATGGCAGCAACAATAACCAGTGGCAACAAACTGGACCAGCAACACCACAGACCACAAACAGCAACAAAAAATCCAGGCAGCAACACCACAGACCAGCCAACAACCAACAACCAAGCCAGCAATATCAATCGACCAAGAGCAGCAACACACAGCAACAACAACAATGACTAACAGCAGCAAATGAACACCAACAACAACAACAACTAATGGCAGCACTCCACTAAACCAACAGCAAACACTACCAGTGGCAGCAATCAAGTGAATCAGCAGCAAACACTAGAGCTATCACAACACTCAACCACTGAACCAACTAAAGCAACGGCTCAGTACTACCAATAACACAAGAACAGCAACAAACCAGCGACCAAATACTCAACCACTAGATAGAAACACACGAAACTGCCCAGAAGCCAATGAAACAGTAGCCTCTTTTGTATCTTTGTATCTGTGTATCACAATGTGTTCTTGCTTGCCTATATTTCTCTCCAGATTTACTCTCAGCGTGCTCTCCAGATATGCCTGTTATTACTGTCTATTTTTCTCTCTAGTTCTCTCAGTGTGCTCTCTACGGTCTGTATGTATGCATGAATCTCTCTTACTCTCAGATTGTCTCCCATCTTATAGCTGACCAGCAGCCCCTAAGGTTACCCCCTACCCTGACTCCCTGACCCATCATATTCTCTGTAAACCCCACTATCTACTGTCCAAAGTATGGATGCCAGCATTAAACAATAAGGCTGATGGCAGGGCATCAGTGGTATACCCTGCTGTGCAGGTTCCACTAGCCCCATTTATGGGCAAATGATTAAATAATTAATCTCAATTAAATCCTAATTCTGTAACCAATTAACTCTTAATCCAGATTTAATCAAGCAACCAAATCCCACACTTGTGCATCGCATACGGGCAGGCCAGGGCAAATTATACAAACAAATTGAATTGTTGACGATATTAAACGAACTAGGCATTGAATTCAAACAACAATTGGTAAAGAATAGGAATCGACCACATAAAAGGTCTGTTGAAGGAGGAGGATAGATCAACTGATATGAGAAATTAATAACAGATAAAAAATCGAAACACAAACCAAAACAAGCACATATGTTCACACAATTGAATTGAATTGACCAGAGAAGGAATGGATACCTCATAAGAAAATTGCCGACCCAAGCTTTGAACCAAAATTTGGAATTATTGAAGCCAAACGGGCTTTAATCAAGATGTTCTCGATTGAGAACACCTAGACTAAAGTCCCTTGGACTTCAATTGCGGCTAACCCGGCTTGAATTGAGTTTCTTCAAAAATTAGGGTTCTTGGGCTCGGATTTGGGGCTTTTGTATTTTTGGTTAGATTCGAAGCAAACCAACGTCATTGGGAGTGTGGGGGAGGTGTGAGGAGACTGTGGTGTGAATTTGGGGCGATTTGGCATTGGTTCGAGTTTGACTCGAATCTTCAAATGAAGATTCGAGGAGCTCCGGCATGATTCGAGGTTAGTGGAGGCTGGGTTCGTGATGGGGGAGGTGAGGGGAAGGTTTTGGCATTGGTTTGGTGGTGATTGGCCTACCGGAACCGCCGTGAGGCGATTTCCGGCAGGCGGAGTACGGCGGAGGAGGGCGGCGTTACATCGGGCTTTGAGAGCTTCTGAGGGAGATGAAGGGAGAGGGGGGGTCTGGCTTGGGGGGGGGCGGGGTATGGAAATGAGTTTATATATGTTTTGAGTAGTTAAATCCTGATCGTTGGATCAAACTTGATCAACGATCAGGATCTTCTCACTTAAACCAAACGGTGTCGTTTGGTCAAGTCATAGGCTGAATGAATTTTAGAATTAAAGGATTAATCTGGGCCGTTGGATAATAAAATCCAACGATCCAGATCCAGTGTTACACAGGCTGAAGCTGGACGGGTATTTGGGCTGGATTAGAAGAAATCCGTTTGGGCTTGGCTTTTAGACTGAATTTGGCCCAGATCGGATCTTCATGATGTATTATATGTGTATGTGTATATATATATATATATATATGTATATATATACATATATATATATATATACACACATATGTATATATACTAACCTATAACACCGCTATTTTTTACTACAATTAACGTACACAATTACATATTGCCAAAAATGTAAATCACATGACTTCGATATCAAACACTAAAAATGCAAAACTTAGCATATATTTTTGTATTTTTAATTTAAATAAATAAACGTGCACACAAAAAGATAAAATAACACAAAATCACAAAAATCATACCCAACACGAAACTATTTTTATTTTTGAATTTTCTGGGAGTACTTCTCAAGTAAGGCAAAAATCACGTGCTCACAAGATCGCCCTTCAAAATCAAGAAGATGGTAAGCACAACCAAGTCGTTGGAACTGGTACATATGGATCTCTGTGGTCTAGTGAGAACAATGAGCAGAGGTGGAAAGAAATATGTAATGGTACTTGTTGATAATTATTATAGATTTTTCTGGGTACTATTTATAACATATAAAGATGAAGCATTTGACATATTTACTGCCTTTGTTAGAAAAACTGAGAAATAATTAGGAAATCAACTTGCATCCATCAAGTCTGATCATGGAACTAAATTTGAAAATGCTAAGTTTGCTGAATTCTGTGATGAAAATGGTATAGATCATAACTTCTCTGCCCCTAGGACTCATCAACAAAATGGAGTAGTTGAAAGAAAGAACAGGTACCTTGAAGACATGGCTAGGACTATGCTTCTTTCTAGTAAGCTACCTCATAACTTCTAGGCAGAGGCTATAAAGGTTAGCTTATATGCCCTAAAGTAAATATATCCCGTCTTAGGACATTTGGATTGTCACGACCCAAATCCGGTCGTGATGGCGCCCAACAATCAAGTTAGGCCAGCCAGACCGACAATTACTTATCACATCGAATATCAGTCCCAAATGGACATCCCAAGAAGAATATACGAGTTAAAGAACTCCATTAATAATAATAACGAACAAAATACTGAGAAGTGCGAAAATAACTGACACTCCCAAAGATCTGGAGTCACAAGTCTAGAGCCTCTAACAAAACCCAACGAGAATAGAGAATACTGTATAGAAATACTCAAGTCTGAATACAAAATAACAACTGGAAAGAGGAGGAGTAGCTAGGTTCTGCGAACGTCGGCAGCTACCTCAGCAACTCGGTATGACATTGCAAACGCTGGAAATGCCTGTCTACTGCTCCTGAGTACCTGAGTCTGCACACAAAAGGTGCAGGGAGTAGGGGTGAGTACTAAGTACTCAGTGAGTAATAAATATATAAAGCAGCTGAAAGTAGGAAATCCACAAAATACCACAATATGAAGCTACACTACAGTCCGAATCTCCTATGAACTAGCATCAACAGTACAATACAGCTACCATAGAATAATTCAACAATTAAAGATGTAATGCAATGCACATAACCGCTACGGCATGTAGCCCGATCCATTTAACGTCGACGACGCTCACTGGGGGTGTGTACAGACTCCGGAGGGGCTCCTACAGCCCAAGCTCAAATACCGCTGCGGTGTGCAGCCCGATCCTCATATCATAATAACCGTTGCGGCGTGCAGCCCGATCCATCCTCAGTCCGCAATAATCAGATAAGTCACAAACAGTTCATTTTTTCTTAATTCCAGTTTCCAGTTCATAATTTATGAAAAATACTTTAACTTTATTAAATTTGCAAAAGCCAGTGACTTAGTATATCAATAATGTGATTTCAATTTCCAGGACTGAGATTAGTGATTAAGCAAATCTAGCTATCACATAAATATTGTCCTCTAAGGACGCTACTGGTCGGCACAAGGCCCCA
>JASVEL010003060.1:0-69919 GCA_032618575.1 Nicotiana noctiflora | reverse complement strand
CCAATTCAAGCCTATTTCTACACCGGGCCTCCAAATTCAATTCCGATCGCTCCCCTAAGTCACAAATCACCCCCGGAACTAACCGAATCATCAGAATCCGATTCCGAGCCCTCTAACCAAATAGTCAACTCCGGGTTGACTTTCCTTATTCAAGTTTCCTTCAAAAGGCTATATGCCTCATTTCCAATCCAATTCACTCCTAACTTCCCCGATAGACTCTAACACTAATATAAAAGAATAAATCATGTAGTTACAACATAACGGGGTGGTAATTCCCGTGACGACGGGCCGGGTCATCAAATTCTCCCCCTCTTAAGCAAACGCTCGTCCTCGAGCGGGTCAAGAAACATACCTGAAGTCTCAAATAGCTGAGGGTATCTGCTCCGCATCTCCCGCTCAACCTCCCAAGTAGCCTCCTCTACGGGTCGACCTCTCCACTGAACCTTAACTGATGCAATCTCCTTCGACCTCAACTTCCTTACTTGGCGACCCAAAATAGCAATAGGCTCCACATCATAGGACAGATCACCATCAAGCTGAATGGTACTAAAGTCTAATACATGAGACGGATCTCCGATGTACTTCCGGAGCATAGACACATGGAATACCGGATGAACGCTGGATAAGCTGGGCGGCAAGGCCAACTCATATGCCACCTCTCCAACTCTCCTGAGTATCTCAAAAGGACCAATGTACCTGGGACTCAACTTCCCTTTCCTCCCGAACCTCATGACACCCTTCATGGGTGAAATCTTCAGCAATACTCTATCACCGACCATGAAAGACAACTCTCGAACCCTACGGTCTGCATAACTCTTCTGGCGAGACTGTGCTGTGCGAAGCCTCTCCTGGATCAGCTTTGCTCTATCCAGAGCATCCTGAACTAACTCAGTCCCTATCAATCTATCCTCACCAGGCTCAAACCATCCGACGGGAGATCTACACCGTCGGCCATACAATGCCTCGTACGGGGCCATCTGAATACTCGACTGGTAGATGTTGTTGTAGGCAAACTCAGCAAGTGGCAAAAACTCATCCCATGAACCACCAAAGTCAATCACGCATGCCCGCAACATATCCTCCAGGATCTGAATAGTGCGCTCAGACTGCCCGTCTGTCTGGGGGTGAAATGCGGTGCTCAACTCAACCCGCGTACTCATCTCTCTCTGAAATGCTCTCCAAAACTGAGAAGTGAACTGAGTGCCTCTGTCAGATATAATAGACACTGGGACCCCATGCAACCTGACAATCTCCCGAATAAAGATCGATGCCAACCGCTCCGATGAGTAAGTAGTACTAACCGGGATGAAATGTGCGGACTTAGTCAGCCGATCAACAATCACCCATACAGAATCAAACTTCCTCGCTGTCCGAGGAAGCCGAGTAACAAAATCCATGGTGATCCTCTCCCATTTCCACTCGGGAATAACCATACGCTAAAGAACAACGCCTGGTCTCTGATGCTCATATTTGACCTGCTGGCAATTGAGGCACTTAGCTACATGCCTAGCAATATCCATCTTCATTCTCCTCCACCAGTAGTGTTGTCTCAAGTCTTGGTACATCTTTGCAGCACCTGGGTGAATAGAGTACCGCGAACTGTGTACCTCCTCAAGTATCAACTCCCGCAAACCATCAACATTGGGCACGCATATACGGCCGTGCATCCTCAGAACACCATCACTGTCGATAGTCACATCTCTAACATCATTATGCTGCACTCTGTCCTTAAGGACAAGCAAATGTGGGTCATCATACTGTCGCTCCCTGATGCGATCATATAAGGAAGATCGAGAAACAATACAAGCCAACACCCGACTCGGCTCCGAAATATCTAATCTCACTAGCCGATTGGCTAGGGCCTGAACATCATAAGCAAATGGCCTCTCCCAACTGGGATAAAAGCTAGGCTGCCCATGCTAACCGCCTTCCGACTCAAGGCATCGGCCACCACATTGGCCTTTCCCCGATGATACAAAATAGTGATGTCATAATCTTTAAGCAACTCCAACCACCGCCGTTGTCTCAAATTAAGGTCCTTCTGTCTGAATAAGTGCTGAAGGCTGCGATGATCCGTGAACACCTCACGAGAGACACCATACAGGTAATGCCTCCAAATCTTCAAAGCATGAACTATGGCTGCTAGCTCCAAATCATGAACAGGGTAGTTCTTCTCGTGGGGCTTCAACCGACGAGAAGCATAAGCAATGACCCTACCCTCCTGCATCAACACACAACCAATGCCAACTCCCGAGGCATCACAATATACAATATAAGAATCTGAAGCTGTCGGTAGAATCAAGACTGGTGCTGTGGTCAGTGCTGTCTTGAGCTTCTGAAAGCTCTCCTCGCACTCCTCGGACCATAAGAAAGGAACACCCTTCCGAGTCAATCTAGTCAAGGGTGAAGCAATAGAAGAGAACCCCTGAACGAATCGGCGATAATACCCTGCCAATCCCAGAAAGCTACGGATCTCAGTAACTGAGGTCGGTCTGGGCCAACTCTGCACTGCCTCGACCATCCTCGGATCTACCTGAATACCATCACAGGACACCACGTGCCCTAAGAATGCCACGGACTCAAGCCGGAACTCACATTTGGAGAACTTGGCATACAGCTTCTCCTCTCTCAACCTCTGTAACACAATACTCAAGTGCCGAGCATGCTCCTCCTGGCTACGAGAGTAGACTAGTATGTCATCAATGAATACGATCATAAATGAATCAAGATACGGCCTGAATACACTGTTCATCAGATGCATAAATGCTGCTGGGGCGTTGGTCAGCCCAAAAGACATCACAAGGAACTCATAGTGACCATATCTGGTCCGGAATGCAAGTCTTCATAATGTCAGACTCTCTAATCTTCAGCTGATGGTAGCCTGAACGAAGATCAATCTTCGAGAACACCCTAGCTCCTTGGAGCTGATCAAATAAATCATCAATACGAGGCAGAGGATACTTATTCTTCAATGTTACTTTGTTTAGTTGCATGTAGTCAATACACATCCTCATGGATCCATCCTTCTTCTTAACAAATAGGACCGGTGCACCCCACGGCGACACACTCGGCCGAATGAACCCCTTATCTAGGAGTTCCTGGAGCTGCTCCTTCAATTCCTTCAACTCAGCTGGTGCCATCCGATACGGAGGAATAGAAATAGGCTGAGTGCCTGGCACCAAATCGATACCAAAATCAATATCCCTGTCCGGCGGCATGCCCGGCAGGTCTGAGGGAAACACATCAGGAAAGTCTCGCACAATGGGAACAGAATCAATACTGGGAGTCCGGGCCTCGACCTCCCGCACAAATGCTAAATAAGAGAGACATCCCTTCCCAACATTTCGTTGGGCCTTGAGGAAAGATATTACCCTGCTAGGTACATACTCAGTCGTGCCTCGCCACTCGATCCTCTGAATGCCCGGCATAGCCAAAGTGACTGTCTTAGCATGACAGTCCAAAATAGCATGACATGGAGATAGCCAGTCCATGCCCAATATAACATCAAAATCAATCATGCTGAGAAGCAATAGGTCTACTCGGGTCTCCAGACCTCCAATAGTGACCAAACAGGACCGGTATACGTGGTCCACAACAATAGTATCCCCTATCGGGGTAGATACATACACTGGCAGCTCAAGACTCCCTCGGGTCGTGCCCAAATGAGGAGCAAAATATGTAGACACATAAGAATAAGTAGAACCGGGATCAAACAATACTGAGGCATCTCTGTGGCAGACTGAAATAATACCTGTAATGACAGCATCAGAAGCAACGGCCTCAGATCGGCCCTGAAAAGCATAGCATCTAGCCTGTCCGCCTGATCGGCCTCCCCCTCGAGAGCGACCCCTAGCTGTCCGACCCTCACCCCTAGCTGGCGGGGCGGGTGCTGAAGTAGAAGGACCAGATGACGAGGGCTGCCCCCTCTGCTGATAAGATCTGGAAACAAGACGGGGACACTCCCTACGGTGGTGCCCAAACTCTCCGCACTCGTAGCAACTCCCCGGTGCTGGGTACTGAGACTGATAAGGACCTCTGGCGCTGGAGTGGCCAGCTGATGAACTAGGCCGAGATGAACCCCGAGCGGATGGGGCCTGTGAAGAACTCTGAGCTGGCATGGCACTGAGAGCTGGCTGGCTCTGGTGCGAACCCTGATAATCCTGTCTAGGAGACCATCTGCGACGATCTGAGCGTCCCGACTGTGAAGACCTGAAAGAGCGACCTCGGCTCTGCTGACTCTAGCCTCTGGTCTGAGTGCCACTGGAACTAGCTGCTCCTCGAGGCCTCTTGGCCTCCCTCTCATCCCGCTCCCTGCGACGATCTGTCTCTATGTCGCGAGCAATATCCACAGCATCCTCAAATGTATGACTCAAAACCCTCTCCCGAGTCATCAGAATACAAATGGGATAAATGAGGCCGTCCACGAAGCGCCCAATCCTCTCTCTGTCGGAATGAACTAACAACGATGCATATCTGGACAACTCAGTAAACCTGATCTCATACTCTGACACTGACATGTCCCCCTGACGGAGACCCTCAAACTGCCTACGCATCTCCTCTCTCTGAGATCGAGGCACCTATTTCTCCAGAAACATAGTGGAGAACTCCGGCCATGATAGTGGTGCTGCCCTTGCCGGCCTGCGGTGCTCATAAGCCTCCCACCAAGCGAAGGCTGGCCCTTGAAACTGAAAGGTAGTGAAAGATACCCCGCTGGACTCCAATATCCTTACCGTACGAAGCATCCGACGGCACTTGTCCAGAAAACCTTGGGCGTCCTCACTCGGAGCACCAGTGAACACTGGAGGAGATAACCTGGTGAACCTCTCGAGATGATGCTGCTCTTCGTCCGTCATAGCTGGGACCCTGTCCCCCTAAATCTGAACTGCTGGCTAAACCGGAACCACATGCTGAATTAGAGGAGCCTCTAGTGTGTGTAGGCCCTGCATTGCTAGCTCTGGAGTGCATGCTGTGGGGGTCTGATGACCACCCCCGGTCCTTGATGCAGCTGCTGCGGTACTAACTGAAACCGCTTGTGCCAGGCCAGTGCAAACTGCTAGTATCTGAGCCAGGGTCTCCTATAGACTCGAAAAGACAATAGGCACCACTGGTGCCTGAACGGGTGCTGCTGGAACCTCTGCAACTGGGGGCTGTGGGTCAGCTGGTACTGTATCAGCTACCCGACCTTCGCCACAACCACGGCCGTGTCCACGGCCTCTATCAGGTGGTAGTGGTGGTCGTCCTCCTCGTCCGGATGCTCGAGTTTTTGCCATCTGCGAAAGAATAGAATGTCAAAATTCAGTTCAAGTCAAAAGTAATCGCACGACAAGAATTCCAAGAATTGAAACTTTCCTAAATAGGTTTGCAGCCTCCCGAGGATAAGTACAGGCGTCCCCGCACCGATCCACGAGACTCTACCAACCGGCTCATGACTCGCGAGACCTGTTAACCTAGGCTCTGATACCAACTTGTCACGACCCAGACCCTGGTCGTGATGGCGCCCAACACAATGCTAGGCAAGCCCGACCATATTATCCCTTAAACCAGCCAGTTATTAATCAAATTAAACTTAAACAATAAATGATCATATCAGGTGATAAACGAAATGTAAAACATACAAAATACGGTCCCAACCATAACGTGGTGTCACGAGACTGAGCCTCTACAGAATAGCATCCTACTACAACCAAGTCTAGGCAATTAGGAGATCAACAAAATGATAAAGAAGGAGAAAACAAGCTCGGCGGACGCTGGTAGCTACCTCGTAATCTCCGCAAAGGTAGACAAGGATCAGCAGCTATAATGTCTCAACTGCTCTCGGGCACCTGTGGATCTGCACAGAAAGTGCAGGGGAGTGGGGTGAGTATATTTCAACTCAGTGAGTAACAATAATAAATAATAACCGAAGGTAAGAACTCCTGTGCTATCACTTAGCAGTTCTAAGGCAACCCTCACAGAGGTACGTCATCACTATAGTAGTACTCTAACCTCCAATCTACGTTTATCTCTACAAGATTCTACACCGAACCAACCCTCACTCGTACCCCTACGGTGTACGGCCATCTCAACATATAAAGACACATACTTATGTCTATAATGTATAAGTATTTAAGTAGATAGTAGGATAGGATTAAGTATAATGATGCGGCGTGCAGCCCGCTCCAATACACATACCGCTGCGGCGCGCAGCCCGCTCCATTTAACGTCGACGGCGCTCACTGGGGGTGTATACAGACTTCGTAAGGGCTCCCTAGGCCCTAGCACTATTATACTGCGGCATGCAGCCCGATCCACACATGTATTACTGCGGCGTGCAGTCTGATCCAATATTTATATGTATATATATTTATACTGTTGCGGCGCGCAGCCCGATCCCATAATATACACCAGTGCTCACTGAGAATGTGTGCAGAGTCAGACTCCGAAGGGACTCCTACAGCCCAAGCGCAATAATACTGCGGCGTGCAGTCCGTCGTGCAGTCCGTCCCACATGTATATTACATGTATATTACATGTATATTACTGCGGCGTGCAGTCCGATCCAATATATATACTGTTGCGGCGTGCAGCCCGATCCAATATAGGTATATATATATATAATACCTCATAATGGGTCCTCGACCCTATCCCAGTCAGTATATACTTGGCCTCTCAGGCCCAATATAATATATCACAGTGGGTCCTAGACCCTGTCTCAGTCAATATAGACTTGGCCTTTCATGCCCACTCAGCTAGAACAGGGAATTCCACCCTAGATAATCTCTCTCAATGTACACATCTAGTACGAGCTCATATTATGCTATACAGCTAGAGCTACGGCAGAGTGTATGTTTCCAACATGATATGAGGGTCACCTAGCTCTATAGGTTCCCTAATGCTCTACAGATTGGCACAAGGCCCCAAACATGGCTATTAGCCCAATTGCACAGTTATAATCTCAGTAACAGTCATACAACACAGTATTCTATTAGCCCGGAAGCACTAAGTCCGAACCCCCAATCACAATGTCACCACGCCTGTAATAGAACGCGTGTCTCATCTCAATATAGCACTGTGAAGTGCTAGTACGGGATTTCAAACCCTCAGTATATTGTTTACTACCACCACTCACCTCGAACCGGTAGAAGCTTCAATCCGCCTTGCGCATGCCTCTCAAATCAATCTCCTCGGATGCCAAATCTGCTCAAAATCATAGAGAATGCATCAATATACACTAATTTCACGAAATTCATTCGAAATAACCCAATTTATATCAAAACCCACAAGTTGTCAAAACCCGACTTTTGGGACACTTGTCGAAAAATTACAAAAATCATATATTCGGAATCCTCATCTCGATACGAGTCTAGGTATATAAAATTTACCAAAATCGGACTCCATTTGCCCACACAAATTAGTGTTTTTCTTTAATTTAGGCCTAGGGCTCAAACCCACCTTTAATCTTCCATTTACAGGGATTTAACCAAGGATTTCATGTTAAAATGATGTAATTAAGCCACAAAACTTACCTCCAACGAAACCCCGACGATTTCCCAGCAATCGCCCGTCAATTTCTTCTCTTGGAACTCAAAAATGGAGGTTTTAGGTATTAAACCCGCGACTGTCCAGTTCTGGTTTTAACTTCACTGCCAGAGACCTTTCTTCTACGCGTTCGCGACAGGACTCACGCGAACGCGATGCTCTGCTCCGTCCACCCATCGCGAACGCGACACCAAGTCACGCGTTCACAAAGCACAGATTTCAACCGCCCGGATTTTCTTCTACGCGTTCGCGTATCCACTCACGCGAACGCGATGACCAACCCTTCTCACCTACGCGAACGCGTTCCAGCTCCACGCGAACGCGAACGCGAAGCCTCTGATCCTGACCCTACGCGTTCGCGTCCAGACCATCGCGAACGCGATGCATACCCTTGCTGACCTTCGCGGACGCGTGCCCCTTCATCGCGAACGCGATGAAGGATTTCCTTCTGCAGATATAGCAGCAATTCAGCTGCTGTCTAAGGCCAAAAATGGTCCGTTTGGACCCCCGAATTCATTCCGAGGCCCCCCGGACCCCAACGAAAACCACTAACATACTCCATAACACAATTCAAACTTGTTCCAATCATAAAAACACCATCCTAAACATCAAAATCACCAATTACGCACGGATTCAAGCCTAAGTTTCTTCAAAACTTCCGAAATCGACATTCGATCAAAAACCCAACCAAACGACCTCCGAATGACCTGAAATTTTGCAAGAACATCCAAAATCACCCTACGGAGCTACTGCAACTGTCGGAATTCCATTCCGACTCCCGGATCAAAATCTCACCTATCGATCGGATTTCGCCAAAATTCAACCTTAGCCAATTCAAGCCTATTTCTACACCGGGCCTCCAAATTCAATTCCGATCGCTCCCCTAAGTCACAAATCACCTCCCGGAACTAACCGAATCATCAAAATCCGATTCCGAGCCCTATAACAAAATAGTCAATTCCCGGTTGACTTTCCTTATTCAAGTTTCCTTCAAAAGGCTATATGCCTCATTTCCAATCCAATTCACTCCTAACTTCCCCGATAGACTCTAACACTGATATAAAAGAATAAATCATGTAGTTACAACATAACGGGGTGGTAATTCCCGTGACGACGGGCCGGGTCGTCACAGTCGTGACACTCGCCCTCGCACCCGTGAACATCATTGTGCACCAGATGATCCTCCTCAATACTACTTCTCTTCGCATAACCGCCAAAATTATGCATCACTTTCCTAGTATCCAGCTCCACAAAATGATTATCTATTTCCACGAGCCTACCGCAAACCCCCTAGATCAGGTTTCCGGCCCAATCAAGCCTTTAAGAATGAGAGGCTATGGAAGAAAACCTATACTCCGTTGGAAGAATCATATGCTAGTATGTTCCAAAGGCTAAGGAAATTGGACATGTTGAAGCCAATCCAGATAAGAATGCCAAGCCCTGTTCCAAAGAAGTTTGACTTTTCTCAACAGTGCGCATATTGCTCAGATGCCCCAGGACATGACAAAGAGAAGTGTTGGAATCTTGAAAACAAAATCTAAAAGCATATTGATGCAGGCGACATTGTCGTGCAAAGTCCAGATGCAGCGAATACTAGCTAAAGCCCATCACCTGTGCATAATGAGACACATATGGTGGGTATGGTCTATTTTGAAAAAGAATGTGATAAATCTTCTAGGAGCCTTAGAGGTCCAGGTGCTGCTAAGCTTTTTGTGCTATCATAGGTTGATTTTAAGAACGAGCACGCATGGGAACCCACAAGAAATGTGTTGAGAACAATGGGATGAAGACTTGTGAAGATCCTAATATTGTTGATGCATAATTCAATGGATAAGATGTCTTGCGTGGTAATCGGAAAGACGCTCCATCTCTTGGCAAGCCAGGGATGAGTTTCGATTGTTTATTTTATTGTCATTTCTGTTGTCCAGGTTATTTCAGGTTGTAATCTCAATATTATCTATAAAGCAAATCCTTCTATCTTTTGATTTTGTCCAGTTCCTTTGGTTGTAATATCTCATTTAGTGTTGTCTAGGTTTATTCTAAGGGTTAAAACCCCAATTTAGTTTGTTTGTCTTGTTGTTCGAGTTGTTTCATCGGCCAATGCAATGTCCTATTTTCTATTATTTCTAGACATTTTCTTTTTTTTAGTCCTCTCCCTTTTGTAATTCTTTTCCTATCGACTCTAGTGACATGACATACACACATAGTTTTAGGCCTAATCTTAAAAGTTAATCATGAAGATATTGGGAGATGATCGGGACACTTGATGGAAATAAGAACAGATTTGGAAATTTTGAGATCATTTGAAGCCAGAACCTAGTGAAACTAGGGCTGATAGAACATAAAGAAACCTTACGTTTCATGCGGCATCTGTTTGAAATTAAAAACAAGTTTGCCCCAAATTGGCAATGGTCGTTCGTGATAATGAGAGTGTTGTCCAATAGCATTGTAAAATTAACAAATGGAAAAGGAAAATGTGTGGATAAGGTTATCAAGTCTGGCACAATTAGAAGATGCTACGAGTGTCTCTTTAATTCTGTTGTTTGTACTTGGCGTGTTTTGAATATTGGAATGACAAAGGCATTTTGTCTTGCTAGATAAACACTTTATCCTTCGCCACCCCTTTTGAGACTTATTTGTTTTCTTGTATACCCCTATTTCAAAATCAGCAGCAAAGATTAGAAACACATGCATGAAAGATACATATGATAAAATAAAAAGAAAAAAACAAAAACAACAAAAGAGAAAAGAGAAAAAGGAGAAAAATGAGAAAAAGGGATGAGAAAAGAAAAAGAAAAAATAATAATATGTGAAAAGGAAAGTTATAACAAGGAATTGGTGTGAACTACGTTACAATTTATTCCTTTTAAGGATATGTAGGCAGCTTCACGGCTCGGTCATAGTGGAACAAAAATTGGAGGATCCCCAAGCAAGAAACTAGGGCAGAAGTTGTGGTTGTTGTAAAGAAATTTGGTTCCGAAGATTATAATTTTGAACCCATGTTGATTTGTGTTTGAGCTTTATACCCATTCTTTCTAACCCTATTAAAAACCCACGTTATGGTCCAAAGAAAGACCTTTTGATCAGTCTTTAAAAGATGTCAAGTCGAGCAAGTAAAGATGATTATACCAGGGGCAACACTCTGATCCAAACAAGAACAATAAAAATGAGAGATTCTTATTGGTGAAAACCCTCACGGGCACAGTAAGGCAATAAAAGCCAAGAGAAATCAGAAAATGAGAGAGTCTCATTAGTGAAAACCTTCACGGGCACCTTGAGGCGACTGTAAGGAGAGAGAAAACAAAAAAAAAGAGACTTGATAGTGAAAACCTTTCAGTCTCTGTCACAACTCTTTTTTCTGCAGGCTTTTACTACACCCTAGGGAAAGGATATAAAAAAAGGAGTTTTTCCAATTAAAGTACGATCGATCAAAGTTGCCACTTGGGACATTTATGGTATCCCAAGTCACAGGTTTGAATCCCAAATCGAGGAAAGGGTTTGACTCTGTTTAACAGTTGAGAACCAAAAATTCGGGTAAGGAATTTTGTTAACCCGGGAGAAGGTGTTAGGCACTACCGAGTTTCGTGGTTCTAGCACGATCGCTCAACTGCTATATTTGCTAAAATATCTGATTTTAATACATGTTAAACCTATAGTGACATTTTATGTTTTTTTTACCACTTTTTGACAATTATTATTTTTATTTAAGAAAGTTAACGTCGTTTAAGAACGTATTTTCGGATCACGTCACATGAAATGCACCTGGATTTGGTCGCATGAAATACACACCCGTATTTAGGAAGGCAATACTATTTAAAAAAACGCCTAAAGCGGCTGACGTGTTATTATATTTTGGGAAGGCTGTGAAATTTGCTAAATGGCCCGTCCGAAATTATAAATATTTTTTTAATTAAGTAAATAATGAGAGCCCCGCAATTGTGTATTTTATTTGGCGAGGCTCGTGTCATTTTTATTATTAAAGACCAAACTAAAGTAACTAAATTTTCTATTTTTTGCTTTGTCTCTAAGGGTCAATTAATCCATGAATATGAATTTGAACTCAAAATTCAAGTTCGAACTCAAACAATAGGGAATACCTTTTAGTTTGAGCCCGCTACCTAATTAATAATCCAAGTTTATATTCATAAATCAACTCCCTATATTCCTAACTATTTATTTTACTTGGCAATGAATGAGTTTCAGCAACAAATGGGACATGGAAGGTTTGGGCCCATAAAAAAAATATTATAATGCACCGACCTCAAATTATCACTAAGGCCAACTAGGATAAGCCCTATGAAAAGACATCGTGCCTTGTATCTGGGCCATCTAATGTTTAGCCAAAGCCCAAACATGGAAAGGAATTCAAATTGAGCTTGGCCCACACCAGAACAAATCAGAACAATAGGTTTAACTAATAAATTGTGGAAAGCTATTTTAATTGCATTTGCTAATTTGCACAAGTAAGAACAGATTATATTTATTCAAGTCAACAAGCTCTAGATTGATTTTACTTAATTCTGTGATCAGATCATCACATAAAATGTTCATCAATTATAAATTGTACAAACTTAACATGAACTACAAGTATTCTGATTAAATATCGAATTAGCTCTATGAGATTGCAACTTTTAAATAACATACTCATACAACCTGCCTCAGTATAAGTATGTTATTCATATGCGGTGTTCATGTAAAACAAGTTGACTTCAAGTACTTTAACAATGCTAATAGTCTAATCGATTATCAATTATACAATCCAAAATCTATACCAAACTTCTAATTAAACATCAAAACATAATAAGTAGTAAATCAATCCAGGATTTAAACGCCAATACGTGACAATCCAAGCAACATATTTCAGGATTAAACATGGGATTAAATCTATTCCATTTCAACTTCAAAGTTACAGCAAAATGGATCTGAACATGTACCTGGAAAATGAGTAAGATGAGGAGAAGGTGAGTCAGCTTAGTATGTAATTTCAGCATACAACAGCAGGAAACTTGGACCAGAAATGACTCAAATATTTTTAAAATCTCATCACAGCAAACAATAATACTTAATTTGATCCAAATTAACTTGACTAAAATCAAAATTACTAAAATTCAACACCTAATGAGCTCTTGAGTCTTCGGCTGATATTAACTAATCTAATAGTGTCAATCAACACTAAGATGGAAATTAGGCTCAAATTTTCAATGGAACAGTGATCTCGGTTTTTTTTTTACAAATTGCAAAGTAAAATCTGAAGTTGAAAGGGATTTTTGGGAGGGAAATTTTTGGAGGTTCTAAAACTTCTGAAACAAATAAATGGACTCCCTGTTTATAGATTTAATTTTGAAAGAAATTCAGATTTTAATTTTTACACATTAGTCCCTAACTTATTCCTTTTTGACCTCTTATTTTATGACTTGTGCTACAACCAAATGCACATATTTAGCTAAAATCTACACTAGAGTCCATTCTAGAATGTTCTATACCCCTTACAATTCCTAAACTACCCTACTTCATTTAGGAATTTACTAAAGCTGAGTAAACTACACATTTTTATGCCCATATTACCCCTGAAATCATGCTGTAATTACTATATTGCCCCAGCATTTATTGTCTACCTTACTGTCCATAGTTCTTTTCTCTTTTTATTATTAAAAACTAATTATGATTAACTAATTTAAACAACTATAACCTATCCACTCCTAATTATCATAATCAATCATAATTTTAAACTAATATCAGAAATCAATCAGAACAAAATCACACTTTTTACAACTAAAAACAGACATAAACACTTGCAGTCAAAGAAATAACATAGAATAAATATAAATCCATTAATTTCTTGTCAAAATTTAAGCAATCCAATTATCCTAATCAAGTATTCATTGATCAAATTTTAAAACCCTAATAAATTCAGGCCTAAAGTATTATATACAAAATCAACAAAAATCCATACGAAACCAAATAGTAAACCCTAATTAGACAAGTGAGGCTTGCTCAGTTGGTAAGCACCTCCACCTACGATCGTTAGGTCCTGGGTTCGAGTCACCGTGGAGGGGAAGTGTGAAAACACTATAGATCCTCCTATTTTGGGAGGGGTTTTAAAAAAAAAAAAACTAATTAATCTAATGATTAATGTGAGTTTTTAATACTTGAACTGTTTACCAATCAGACTAAGGCCTCATTTGTTTTTTTAAGATTAAGACGTCCGAATCTGAATACACATCTGAATATCAATATGTGTATTAAGATTGATACATCTGGATCTGAATACGCATCTGAATATATTAAGATGTGTATTAAGATCTGAATAGAAATAATTAAGACTGTTTGATTTTTAACATCTGAATGTATAAAATTTATCTTTATTTGAAAATTAATAAACATAAAATTGAAATGAAATACTAACTAATCTAATATTCTATCAATAAAATATATAATTTTTTAGAATATGATAGTTAGTGGTGGTGATGGCTAATAGGTAATGCCGACTAGAGGCGGTTGTTGGTGGTAGTTTTGGTTGATGATGGTGGTTTATGCTAGTAGTTAGTAGTGATTAGTAGTGGTGGCGATTATGATTGAGGATGATGGTGGTGGGTGGTGATAGTTAATAATGTCGGGTGGTGGTAGTAGTTGTTATTGAGGAAGGTGGTAGGCGGGTGGTGGTAGGTTATAACGATGGGTAGTGCCAGTTGTGCTTGTTGATGGTGATGGGATGGTTAGTTGTGATAGTTGATGTGGATGAGTGTTAATTGCGGGTGAGAACGATGGTGGTCGGAGTGGTGGGGATAGTAGGTGATGATGGTCGATAATGGAGGTTATGATTAAAGATGATGGTGGCGTGGTGGTGGTGGAGGTGGTGGTGGGGGGTGTGTGGGTGGTGGTGGTGGTTGAGTATGGTGAAGGTGGTGACATGGTGGTAGTTGATAATGGTAGGCGGTGACAGCAGTTAATAATGAATATGTGATAGCATCTTAATGAAATTAAGTCTCTGTTATAGATCTTAATCATACAGACCTATTCAGACCCATTAAGTGGTTGTGAAGTAAAAAAAACAAACACACTTAATAATTAAGATCTGAATAATTAAGATTCAGACTTTCAAAACAAACGCACTTAATGTCTGAGATCTCAATGATTAAGATTCAGACCTCCATTAAGTGCAAACAAATGAGGCCTAAGCCAGAATAAGAAAAGCTGAAAGAAACAAAGAAATAGAACTTAAATGAATTAATTCTAACCGGAAAGAGCTTAAAGAGCGAAGAAAACTCCGGTCGTCCATGGTTGCTAGAATCCTCAAGGATTCTTGATTCGTAACAATCCTAATGATGTATTTTCCAAAAGAAAATACATTATTAGGGATATTACGGTCAAGAATCCCCAATAATTGAGTTAGGGTTCTTGACCAGAAATATTGAAACTAAAATTTAAGGACTTCCGGGCAGGTTCGAAGCAAATGGTTATGGGGGTTGGGTAGAGGAGGTTTAGGCGCTAGGGTGTTATTTTGTGAATTTTTGGCATACTTTGAGTCTTGGCCGGAAAACTTAAAGTCAATTTCCGATGTTTTCCAGCAAGATTCGAGGGAAACTACAAGTGGGAATGGAAAGAGGGACTCATGAATAAGCTATGGTGTTTTTCTGCTGGACATTGGAGTAAGTAGGGTTCCCGACGAGATAGATGGTGATGTTCAATGAGATAGGTTAAGATTAGAACGAAACTAAATAAAGGGGTAAGAAGAGGAAGGGGAGAGGGTTTTGTGGTGTTAAACTGGCAAGGTTTGGCACAGGTTGTGTTTTTCGCCGGTGGGTTCCGGCGAGGTCAGCGGCGAGAAGGAGTATACAAGGAAGAAGATGAAATGATTTTAGGGTTAAGGGATATTTGGAATGTTTTATTTAATTTGTGTATTAATCCTAGACATAGGATGGAGGTGAATGGATGGCCCCGGTCATTTGATCATTATATAAAATGGTGTCCTTTGGCTACGGCTAGGGTTGGACCGGTCAAGGAATATTTGGGCTTGGGAGTGGGGCATTTAAATGGGCTGGGTATTGGGTTAAACAAAAATGGCCCAAATTGGGTCTCTAATAGAAAACACACATTTTTATTTTAAATTGTTTTGTTTTCTCTTTTGTATTTCTTTTATTTGTTTATCAATCTCTCTTGTATTTGTATTTTTCTAATTTTATAGCAATACAACATTTAAAATAGAGACCTAATCTATTTCAAAAATAAAACTAATTAATTCCTAAAATTTTAAAAATCCATTTTGTGACAAATTTGACAATTAACCATAAAAAATTCAAGAATAGACTATTTTTGTTATTTTCTTTATTTTTGTTATAAAACAAATTAATCCTTATAATATGAAGTTAAATCCTAACTGCAAATGTCAAATGTATTTTTGTATTTTCATATGAATTGAAATGCAAAGATAAAATGCAACAAATATTACAAAAAAATTTAAAATAATAACAAAAATCATTTTGTTTGAATTTTGGGAACAATTTGCTTAGGGCAAAAACCAGGCACTCACAGCTGCCCCTCTTTGCCTGAAAAAATGAAGAGTTTTCGTGCAAAGACCAATGAGCGGAAATGAGAGATTTTTGCCTATTCGTATCTTCCGTGTGAAGCATTTTGAAGGAGTTGACCGCACCTTGCTTCAGAGGCTGCCTACATATCCCGGGCCAAACAGAAATCAGGTTAATGTAGTTCAGAAATGCTGGTAGCTGGGACTACCAAGAGCTGTGATTTCACTCTTGTTGCTGCTGTTACTGCTCGCTGACCTTATTACACCGTCAAGATAAAAAGAAGCTAGCATAAGCTATTATCTAAAAGATCCTATATATATCTTCAAACTTGCTCTTGTGTTGTCTTAAACTCGTATCTTGTGTTCTTCCAATGAAACTCTTGTTGTTTCCTTGATGATGTTCTGCCATTTCTCTTTATGTTACTTGGCTACTATAATTTGAAATGTGTGTCCATTCTTTAGGTGGGCTCCTGACTGCAATGCTTGAAAATGTATTTCCTTGTTCTTCAGGTGGTCTCCTGCTTGCGATGCTTGAAAATGTATTCCCTTGTTCTTTATGTGGGCTCCTATTTGTGATGTTGAAAAACGTATTCCCTTGTTTTCCAGGTGGGTGCCTGATTGCAACAAAATAGACAAATAAAGAAAAAATTTCTGCCACAGTCCGTTGACTAGGCATATCATGTTATCAGATATTAAAATTTAAGCTAAAATTGGATTGTGCTTTTATTGTTTTTTAGGTGGGTGGCTACTTGCTACATTTAAAAAGATTTTCCCTTGTTTTTTCAGGTGGGCTCGTGCTTGCTAAATTTTGAAAGATATTCCCTTGTTCTTTAGCTGGGCTCCGGCTTGCTGAATTTTGAAAGATATTCCCTTATTCTTCAGGTAGGCTACTGCTTGCCGAATTTTGAAAAATTATTCCCCTATTCTTCAGGTGGGGTCATGCTTGCTGAATTTTGAAAGATATTCCCTTATTCTTCAGGTCGGCTCCTGCTTGCAAACAACCATACAAAAAGAAGAAACGTTTCTGCCCCAGTTTGATAACTGGGCGTGTTGTGTTACCGAATATATTAAACTTGAAAGATAAGACTTGCATTATACTTCCCCTGTTCTTCACGTGGGTGCCTAGCTGCTGTGTTTGAAATGTATTTCCTTATTCTTCAGGTGGGCTCCTGCTTGATAACTTTGGAAAGTATTCCCTTCTTATCCAGGTGGGCTCTTGCTTTTGAATTTTGAAAATTATTCCCTTGTTATCCAGGTGGGCTCCTGCTTACAAAAAAAGAATTCATTTTGCCCCTGTTTTAATCAAAGAAAGATTTGTTAATATAAAAATTTTGGTTAGCTGCTGGCATTCTTGTTGGCCATGCTCCCGCTTCCGACTTTGCTCTGATTTGCTTCTTTGGAATTTCTTTGACTTGCCATGACTTCCCGACTGACGTTCATTCCTATGATCTTGATGACCGAAATGTTTTACCTCGTATTACTATTTTGGAGTTTATGTTCCCTTCTTGTGAAACGTTGCTTCTCCCTCACACTTATCGGATTACCCTACTGATGGGATTTCCATTGGTCCTTTATGCTTTGCTTTCTTTTGATATGTCTCAATCTCGCCATGTCATACAACTGTGAAGCTGGTAGTTAGCTTTGACATCCTTCTCTTTATTTCTGAATTGAACTGACACTAAAACATCTTATAGACAGACTTTAAGAGAATGAAATGCAAAATTGAAGGTTTTGAGGATAGAAAGATTCTGAAAAAAATGAATTATAATGAAAAGAAAAAATGATAGGACTTATCTGAGTGGAAAGCTTGATTCCATTGATCGTGCCATGCATTTTGGATTAACCAGCCTAGTCTGTCCAACCAATCAACTGTCAATTGCCACATTTGTTGTTCCATCTTTTCATAACCTGACTTTCACAAAAACCTAAACCTCGCTTGTTTTGCCATGTTTCAAACACCTTACAACCACAAACTTCCTTCATTTGCCCATTTGAAAAACTCACTTTTGCCTTATGGTGCCCGTGAGGGTTTTCACCAATAAGACACTCTCATTTTTAATATCTCTCAATCTTACTTTGCCTTACGGTGCCCGTGAGGGTTTCACCAATAAGACTCGCTCATTTTCATTTCTCTTAACTCAAGCTGCCTTATGGTGCCAACGAGGGTTTTCACCGATATGACTCTCTCATTTCATCATTTTCCTTATGGTACCAAAGTGTTATCCACAACATGAATCACCTTACCTGCTTGTACTGGCATTTCTTAAAATTGATCAGAAGGTCTTTCTTTGGAGCGTAATGTGACTTTTGGATGGGGTTTTCGAAAGAAGGGTATAAAGGCTCAAAATATTTCAACGTGGGTTCAAAATTACAACATTCGCATCATATCTTTCATAACAACCATAACTTCTGCCTCAGTTTCCTTCTTGGGATTTTTGGCTTTTTCTTTTGTTGTGACTGAACCTCCATGAGGCTGCCTACGTACCCTTTTGGGATCAAGTCAAATGTAGTTCAGGTCATAAAATTGCTTCTTTGCTGCAATGTTTCTTTCCTTCCAATCATCTTCTCTCTTTTCATTTCTTTTCTTTCTTTTCTTCTTTTTCTCTTATTTTTTTCTTTTCTTTCTTTCTTTACTTTTCTTTTCTTTTTCTCTTTCTTTTCTTTTCTTTTCTTTTCTGTTACCACTATTTTTCTCCTGTTTCTCTACTTAATTTCCTCGATCGGGTTCTTGAATTTTTGTTGTTGATTCCGAAAGAGGGATACAAAAAAAAAATATAATGAGGCTCAAAAGGCAAACAAAGGATAAAATATTTGGATGGCAGAACAAAATGCCTTCATCATTTCAATCTCAAAACATGTCAAATACAATCTGGTACATAAAGACAAATAAATCCTACATAATATCTCTTGACTGCATCAGAATTGATAGCCATTTCTACATATTTCCCTTCCATATTTGTTAGATACAATGCACTATTGGACAACACTCGTGTCACAACAAACAGCCCCTGCCAGTTAGGAGTGAACTTTCCTTTTGCTTCAGCCTAGTGAGGTAGGATACGCCTCAATACCAATTTCCCTACTTTAAATTTCCATGGACGCACTTTCTTGTTATACGCCCTTGCCATTCTCTATTGGTACAATTGTCCATGACATACTAGTGCCAATCTCTTTTCACCAATCAAGCTCAATTGTTCTAAACGGGCTTTGACCCACTCATCATCATCAATTTCTACTTCAGCAATAATCCGAAGGGAGGGTATTTCAACTTCTGCAGGTATCACCTCCTCCGTACCATACACCAATGAGCAAGGAGTCGCTCCTACCGAAGTGCGAACAGTAGTGCGATATTCTAGCAAAGCAAAAGGTAACTTTGGATGCCACTACCTGGATACTTCCACCATTTTCCGAAGTATTTTCTTGATGTTCTTATTAGCTACCACGACTATTCCATTCGCATTAGGATGATATTATGTGGAATTGTGGTGTGTGATTTTAAATTTCTGACATGTTTCCGCTATCAGATGGCTATTGAGATTGGCACCATTATCTGTGATAATCACCTTCGAAATTCCAAAACGACAAATGATATTTGAATGCACAAAATTAACCACTGCCTTCTTGGTCACCGATTTGATAGTTTTTGCTTCAACCCACTTAGTGAAATAGTCAATGCCTACCAGAATAAACCTGTGCCCATTAGATACTGCTGGCTCGATTGGCCCAATGACATTCATTCCCCAAGCAACGAAGGGCCATGTGCCAACATTGTATGCAACTCAGATGGTAGAGAATGGATCAAATATCCATGTACTTGGCATTGATGACACTTGCACACAAAATTGGTACAATCCCACTCCATAGTAAACCAGTAATAACCTGCTCGGAGAATCTTTTTTTCCAATACATACCCACTCATATGAGGTCCACAAACTCCTGCATGTACCTTGTTCATGATAGTTGTATCTTGTTTAGCATCCATGCACTTCAACAAACCAAGAACTGGAGTTCTTTTATACAAAACTCCTCCACTAAAGAAAAATCTGCTTGCCAAACGTCTAATAGCTCTCTTTTGATCCCATGTGGCTTGTGCCGGGTATACTGACATTCTGAGGTATTCTTTAATATCATGAAACCATGGTTCACCATCAAGCTCTTCTTCCACCACCTTACAATAGGCATGCTGATCTCAGACCTGAATCTGCAATGGATTCACATAAGCCTTATCCGGATGATGCAACATTGACGTCAAAGTGGCCAAAGCGTCAGCAACTGAATCCTTGGAATGTGCCTGCATTCTATTGACTAAAACTGCTAACAAAGTTCATGCAAACATTGCCAGTATGGTATGAGTTTTAAGTCTTGTGTCTCCCATTCTGCCTGAATTTGGTGTACCAAAGATTCGAGTCGCCCATGACCAAGATCTCTTGTACACCCATATTTATAGCCATCCTCAAACCCAAAATACACGCCTCGTATTCAGCCATGTTATTGGTGTAGTAAAAGCGAAGCTGAGCTTTAACAGGGTAGATTTGCCCTGTCTTAGAAATAAGTACCGCTCCAATCCCAACACCTTTGTTATTGGCAGCTCCATCAAAGGACAACTTCCACCCAGGTTTTTCATCTAGTACCGATTCCTTGATATGCATTGTCTCCTCATCTGGAAAATATGTTTTCAATGGTTCATATTTATCATCAACTGGATTCTCCGCTAGGTGATCAACCACTGCTTGTGCTTTCATTGCAGTATGGGTCATAAACACAATATCAAATTTCGTGAGCAGGATTTTTCACTTAGCAAGCCTCCATGTGGGCTTGGGCTTCTGATAAATGTACTTCAACGATCCAACCGTGAGATGAGATAAGTGGTATATGCTGACAAGTAATGTTTTAACTTCTACGCTACCCAGGTCAAACCACAACATGTCCTCTCAAGCTGAGTATACTTCACCTCGTAAGATGTGAACTTCTTGATGATGTAGTAAATTTCCTGCTCTTTCTTTCCTATGACAACATGCTACCCCAGAAAATAGCCAAAAGAATTATCCAAAACATTCAAATAAAGGATCAAGGGTCGTCCCGGCTCTGGTGGAACCAACACAGGTGGACTAGCCAAATACTCCTTAATTTTGTCAAATGCTGCCTGGCATTCATCTATCTATTTGATAGCAGCATCTCTCTTTAGCAGCTTAAAGATAGGCTCGCAAGTCACTGTAAGCTGAGCAATGAACCTGCTGATATAATTCAACCTACCGAGCAAACACATCACCTCTTTATTTTTCTTCGGCGGCGGCAATTCTTGGATGGCTTTGATTTTGGCCGTGTCTAATTCGATACCATGTCGACTCACCACAAACCCCAACAACTTCCCTAAAGGGACTCCAAGTGCACACTTTGCTGGATTGAGTTTGAGATTGTACCTGCGGAAACTCTGAAAAAACTTCCTCAGGTCTTTAACATGATCACACTGCTTTCTTGACTTTATAATTACATCATCCACACAAACTTCAATTTCTCGATGTATCATATCATGGAACATGGTGGTCATTTCCTTCATGTATGTTTCCCCTTCATTTTTTAAACCAAACGGCATGACCCTATAACAATATGTCCCCAAGGCGTGATGAATGTCGTCTTTTCAGCATCTTCCTCATTTATCAAAATCTGGTAATAGCCCACATAACAATCCATGAAAGAACCAATCTGTTTGGCACAATTTTCAATCAATATATGGATGTTTGGTAGTGGGAAGTTGTCTTTTGGACTCGACTTATTGAGATCACGGTAATCAACACACACTCTAGTCTTTCCATCTTTCTTTGGTACATGCACAGCAATGGCCAACCAAGTGGGATATCAGGTAACCCGTATGACCTTTGCCTCAAACTGTTTGTTGATTCTTCTTTGATTTTGACACTGATATCTATCTTAAATTTCCTCAGCTTCTACTTGACAGTAGGGCATGCCGAATAAGTGGGCAATTTATGGACCGCCAGATCAGTACTTAATCCCGGTATATCATTGTATGACCATGAAAAAATATCTTTATACTCAAACAACAACTTTATTATCTCTTCCCTGAGCGGGGCTTCCAAATGAACACTTATTTTTTGTTTCCTGAACATTTTCCTGATCCCCTTGATTGATTGCCTCGGTGTTATTCAAGCTAGGTGTGATAACCCAGCCCATCATCGTGAGATTTATCACCTCGTTACCCCCGTTATCTGCTTGTTAATATGGTAATATGCATGTTGGGTAAGTTTGAGTCAATCAGGATTGAGTTTAGTTGGAAATGAGACAAATAGTCTCTTAGAAGAAGGAATAGTTGAGAAAAGTCAGCTGGATATTGACCTGTGATTTAGAGAGCTCAGAATCGAATTTTGATGATTCGGTCAGCTTCGGGAGGTCATTTGTGAGCTAGGAGAGCGATCGGAAGTAAATTTGGTGGTCCGGTGTAGTTTTAGGCTTGAATTGGCTAAAGTTGAATTTCGGCGATATCCGATCGATAAGTGAGATTTTGATTCGGGAGTCAGAATGGAATTCCGACAGTTGCACTAGCTCCGTTAGGTGATTTTGGATATGCGTGCAAAATTTCAGGTCATTCAGAGGTTGTTTGGTCGGGTTTTTGGTCGAATGTCGGTTTCTGAAGTTTGAATGAAAACATAGGCTTGAATTTGCTTGGATTCGATGTTTTTCGTGTTTAAGGGCATGTTTTTATGATTGGAACAAGTTTGTATCATGTGATAGAGTATGTCGGTGGTTTTCGTCGGGGTCCCGGGGGCCTCGGGTTGAATTCGGCGGTCCAAACGGACCATTTTTGGCCTAAGACAGCAGCTGAATTGCTGCTGTGTCTGCAGAGGGAATTCCTTCATCACGTTCACGATGAAGGGCACGCGTCCGTGAAGGTCAACAGGTTTGTTCATCGCGTTCGTGATGGGTTGGACGCAAACGCGTAGGGTCAGGATCGGAGGCTTCGCGTTCGTGTGGAGTGGGAACGTGTTCGCGTAGGAGAGAGATGCTGGGCATTGCTTTCGCGTGAGTGGAGACGCGGACGCATAGAAGATAATCAGGCGGCTGGAAATTTGTGCTTCGCGAATGCGTGGCTGGGCGTCGCGTTCGCGATGGAAGGACTGAGCAGAGCATCACGTTCGCGTGAGGGGCATCGCGAACGCGTAGAGTAAAAGCCCCAGGCAGTGAATTTAAAACCAGAAACATTTCATTACGGGTTTCATTCATAAACCCTCAATTTTTGAAGCCTAGATAGAGGAGGTGAAGGGAAATAGCTGAGAGATCATCGGGATATTGTCGGAGGTAAGTTTCGTGGTTTAATTACATGCTTTTATCATGAAATCATGGATTATTTCTATGAAAATGGAGGATTAAAGGTGGGTTTTAGCCCTAGGCCTAGAATTGTTGAAAAACACCGATTTGAGTGGGCAAATGGAGTCCGAATTCGGTAAATTTTATATGCCTAGACTCGTATTGAGACGAGGGTTCCAAATATGTAACTTTTATACTTTTTCGAGAAGCGCACCAAAAGTCGGGTTTTGACAACTTTGTGGGTTTTGATGCAATTTGGGTTATTTCATATGGGTTGCGTGAATTGAGCATATATTAATGTATTATCATTGATTTTGAGCAGACTTTGCATCCGAGGAGCTTGATTTGCGAGTCAAGCGCAAGGCGAACTGAGGCTTCTACCGGTTCGAGGTGAGTGGTGGTAGTAAATAATGTACTGAGGGTTTGAAACCCCGTACTAGCACTTTACGGTGCTATGTTGAGATGAGATACGCGTCTTGTGACGGGCGTGGTGAAATTGTGATTGGAGATTTGGATTCGGTCCTTCCCGGCTAATAGTATACTATGAATTATGACTGATAATGAGATTATAACTGTATAATTAGGCTGGTAGCCATGTTTGGGGCCTTGTGTCGATCTGTAAAGCATTAGGGAACCTGTAGAGCTAGGTAACCCTTATATCATGTTGGAAACTTTCATTCAGCCGTAGAACTAGCTGAATAGCCTATTAAGAGCCAGCACTAGATGTGTACTGTGAGAGATAGATTATTTAGGTTGGAAATCCCCTGATTTAGCTGAGTGGGCCTGAAAGGCCAATCCTATACTAATTGGGACAGGGTCGAGAACCCGTTATGAGGTATTATATATATATACCCATGTTGGATCGGGCTACACGCCGCAGCAGTATATATATTGGATCGGGCTGCACGCCGCAGCAGTATATGTGTTAGATCGGACTGCACGCCGCAATATTATTGCGCTTGGGGTATAAGAGCCCCTTCAGAGTCTGAGTCTGCACACATTCTCAGTGAGTATATTATGGGATCGGGCTGCACGCCGCCGTAGTATAGTTACATAGGTATATATATATGTATTTATATATATTGGATCGGACTACACATCGCAGTAATATATGTGTGGACCGGGCTGCACGCTGCAGTATCATAGCGTTTGGGCCTAGGGAGCCCCTCCGAAGTCTGTATACACCCCTAGTGAGCGCCGTCGACGTTAAATGGAATGGGCTGCGTGCCGCAGCGGTATATGTATTGGAGCGGGCTGCACGCCGTAGCATTATACTTATTCATATCCTTATACATACTTAAATACTTATACATTATAGACATATGTATATGTCCTAAAATATTGAGATGGTTGTACACCGTAGGGGTACGAGTGAGGGTTTGATCATTGTGGGATCTTGTGGAGATATATGTGGACTGGAGATCAGATTACTTACCATAGTGATGACATACCTGTGAGGGTTTCCTTAGAACTGTTTAGTGATAGCACAGTAGTTCTTACTTTCAGTTATTGTTTATTATTGTTACTCACTGAGTTGAAATATACTCACCCCACTCCCCTGCACTTTCTATGCAGATCCACAGGTGCCCGAGAGCAGTTGAGTTATTGCAGATGCTGGTCATTATCAACTTTTGCGGAGACTACGAGGTAGCTGCCAGCGTCCGCAGAGCCTGTTTTCTCCTTCCTTATCATCTTGTTGTCTTCATTTTGCCTAGACTTGTTTGTATTAGGATGTTATTCTGTAGAGGCTTAGTCTCGTGACACCACGATATGTTGGGACCGTACTTTGTATGCTTTTACTATCATGCTTTTCATTTGATATGATCACTTGCTGTTTAAGCTTAATTTGATTAATTGAAATTAATAAATGGCTGGGTTAAGAGATGATATGGTCGGGCTGGCCTAGCATTATGTTGGGTGCCATCACTATCGGAGCTTGGGTCGTGACAAGTTTGTATCAGAGCCTAGGTTAACAGGTCTCGCGATTCATGAGCCGGTTTAGTAGAGTCTCGTGGATCGGTACGGGGATGCCTGTACTTATCCTCGTGAGGCTGCAAACCTTTTAGGAAAAGTTTCAATTCTTGAAATTCAATCGTGCGATTACTTTTGACTTGAACTGAACTTTGAAATTCTATTCTCTCGCAGATGGCGAAAACTCGAGCATCCGGACGGGGAGGACGACCACCACTACCACCTGCTAGAGGCCGTGGATGCGGTCGTGGTCGTGGCAGAGGTCGGGCAGCTAATGCAGTACCAGCTGACCCACAACCCCCAGTTGCAGAGGTGCCAGCAGCACCAGTTCAGGCACCAGCTGTGCCCATTGTCATTCCGGGTCTACAGGAGACCCTGGCTCAGATACTAGTAGTTTGCACTGGCCTGGCACAGGCTGTTTCAGTTACTACTGCAGCAGCTGCATCAGGTACCGGGGGTGGTCATCAAACCCCCACAGCACGCACTCCTGAGCCAGTAGTGCAGGGCCTACAGACACCAGAGGCACCTCCAGTTCAGCCTGTGGTTCCTGTTCAGCTAGTAGATCAGATTCAGGGGGACAGGGTCCCAACTATGACGGACAATGAGTAGCGCCGTCTCGAGAGGTTCACTAGGTTATCTCCTCCAGTGTTCACTGGTGCTCCGGGCAAGGACGCCCAAGGTTTTCTGGACAAGTGCCGTCGGATGCTTCGTACGACAGGGATATTGGAGTCTAGTGGGGTACCTTTCACCGCCTTTCAGTTCCAGGGGCCTGCCTTCGCCTGGTGGGAGGCTTATGAGGGCCGCAAGCCAGTAGGGGCAGCACCACTATCATAGCCAGAGTTCTCCACTATGTTCTTGGAGAAGTGGGTGCCTCGATCTCAGAGGGAGGAGATGCGCAGGCAGTTTGAGGGTCTCCGTCAGGGGGACATGTCAGTGTCAGAGTATGAGATCAGGTTTACTAAGTTGTCTAGATATGCACCGTGGTTGGTTCCTTCCGACAGAGAGAGGATTGGACGCTTTGTGGACGACCTCATTTATTCCATTCGTATTCTGATGACTCGGGAGAGGGTTTTGAGTCGTACATTTGAGGACGCTGTGGATATTGCCCGCGACATAGAGACAGATCATCGCAGAGAGCGGGATGAGAGGGAGGCCAAGAGGCCTCAAGGTTCAGCTAGTTCCAGTGGTACTTAGGCCAAGAGGCCAGAGTCACTAGAGCCGAGGTCGCTCTTTCAGATCTTCGCAGTCGGGTCGCTCAGATCGTCGCAGATGGTCTTCTAGGCAGGGTTATCAGGGTTCGCACCAGAGCCTGCCATCCCTCAGTGCCATGCCAGCTCAGAGTTCTTAACATGCCACATCTGCTTAGGGTTCATCTCGACCTAGTTCATCAGTTGGCCACTCTAGCGCTAGGGGTCCTTATCAGTCTCCACCCCCAGCACCAGGGAGTTGCTACAAGTGCGGAGAGCTTGGGCACCACCGTAGGGAGTGTCCCCACCTTGTTTCCAGATCTTATGAGCAAATGGGGCAGCCCTCTCCATGTAGACCTTCTACTTCAGCACCCGCCCCGCCAGCTAGGGGTCGCCCTCGAGGGGAAGACCGATCAGGCGGGCAGGCTAAATTCTATGCTCTCCAGGGCCGATCTGAGGCCGTTGCTTCTGATGCATTTATCACAAGTATTATTTCAGTCTACCATAGAGATGCCTCAGTGTTGATCGATCCTGGTTCTACTTATTCTTATGTGTCTACATATTTTGCTCCCCATTTGGGCACGACCCGAGGGTGTCTTGAGCTGCCAGTGCATATATCTACCCCGGTAAGGGATACTATTGTTGTGGACCACGTATACCAGTCCTGTTTGGTCACTATTGGGGGTCTGGACACCCGAGTGGACCTGTTGCTCCTCAGCATGATTGATTTTGATTTTATATTGGGCATGGACTGGCTATCTCCATGTCATGCTATTCTAGATTGTCATGCTAAGACAGTCACCTTGGCTATGCCGGGCATTCAGAGGATCGAGTGGCGAGGCACGACTGAGTATGTACCTAGCGAGGTAATATCTTTCCTCAAGGCCCAACGAATGGTTGGGAAGGGATGTCTCTCTTATTTAGCATTTGTGCGGGAGGTCAAGGCCTAGACTCCCAGTATTGATTCTGTTCCCATTGTGCGAGACATTCCTGATGTGTTTCCCTCAGACTTGCCGGGCATGCCACCGGATAGGGATATTGATTTTGGGATCGATTTGGTGCCAAGCACTCAGCCTATTTCTATTCATCCGTATCGGATGGCACTAGCTGAGTTGAAGGAATTGAAGGAGCAGCTCGAGGAACTCCTAGATAAGGGGTTCATTCAGCCGAGCATGTCGATGTGGGGCGCACCAGTCCTGTTTGTTAATAAGAAGGATGGATCTATGAGGATGTGTATTGACTACAGGCAGTTGAACAAAGTTATAGTGATGAATAAGTATCCTCTACTTCGTATCGATGACTTATTTGATCAGCTCCAGGGAGCTAGGGTGTTCTCGAAGATTGATCTTCATTCAGGCTACCATCAGCTGAAGATTAGAGAGTCCGACATTATGAATACTGCATTCAGGACCAGATATGGTCACTATGAGTTCCTTGTGATATCTTTTGGGCTGACCAATGCCCCAGCAGCATTTATACATCTAATGAATAGTGTGTTCAGACCCTATCTTGATTCATTTGTGATCGTGTTCATTGATGACATTCTAGTCTACTCTCGTAGCTAGGAGGAGCATGCTCGGCACTTGAGTATTGTATAGTAGAGATTGAGGGAGGAGAAGCTGTATGCCAAGTTCTCTAAATGTGAGTTCTCGCTTGAGTCCGTGGCATTCTTAGGGGCACGTGGTGTCCCGTGATGGTATTCAGGTAGATCCGAGGAAGGTCGAGGCGGTGTAGAGTTGGCCCAGACCAACCTCAGTTACTGAGATCCGTAGCTTTCTGGGATTGGCAGGGTATTATCGCCGATTCGATCAGGGGTTCTCTTCTATTGCTTCACCCTTGACTAGATTGACTCGGAAGGGTGTTCCTTTCTTATGGTCCGAGGAGTGCGAGGAGAGCTTTCGGAAGCTCAAGACAGCACTGACCACAGCACCAGTCTTGATTCTGCCGTCAGCTTCAGATCCTTATACTGTGTATTGTGATGCCTCATGAGTTGGCATTGGTTGTGTGTTGATGCATGAGGGTAGGGTCTTTGCTTATGCTTCTCGTCAGTTGAAGCCCCATGAGAAGAACTACCCTGTTCATGATTTGGAGCTAGCAGCCATAGTCCACGCTTTGAAGATTTGGAGGCATTACCTGTATGTTGTCTCATGTGAGGTGTACACGGATCATCGCGGTCTTCAGCATTTATTCAGACATAAGGACCTTAATTTGAGACAACGAAGGTGGTTGGAGTTGCTTAAGGATTATGACATCACTATCTTGTATCATTCGGGGAAGGCCAATGTTGTGGCCGATGCTTTGAGTTGGAAGGCAGTTAGTATGGGCAGCCTAGCTTTCATCCCAGTTGGGGAGAGGCCATTTTCTTGTGATGTTCAGGCCCTAGCCATTCAGCTAGTGAGATTAGATATTTCGGAGCCGAGTCGAGTGTTGGCTTGTGTTGTTTCTCGATCTTCCTTATATGATAGCATCAGGGAGCGACAGTATGATGACCCACATTTGCTTGTCATTAAGGACAGAGTGCAGCATAATGATGCTAGAGATGTGACTATCGACAGTTATGGTATTCTAAGGATGCAGGGTCGTATATGCGTGCCCAATGTAGATGATTTGCGGGAGTTGATACTCGAGGAGGCACACAGTTCGCGGTACTCTATTCACCCAGGTGCCGTGAAGATGTACCAAGACTTGAGACAGCACTACTGGTGGAGGAGAATAAAGATGGATATTTTTAGGCATGTAGCCAAGTGCCTCAATTGCCAGCAGGTCAAGTATGAGCGTCAGAGACCGGGCGGTGTTCTTCAGCGTATGGTTATTCTCGAGTCGAAATGGGAGAGAATCACTATGGATTTCGTTACTGGACTCCCTCAGACAACGAGGAAGTTTGATTCGGTATGGGTGATTGTTGATCGGCTGACTAAGTCCGCACATTTCATCCCAGCTAGTACTACTTACTCATCGGAGCGGTTGACATCGATCTTTATTAGGGAGATTGTCAGGCTGCATGGGGTCCCAGTGTCTATTATATCTTACAGAGGCACTCAGTTCACTTCTCAGTTTTGGAGAGCATTTCAGCGAGAGATGGGTACGCAGGTTGAGTTGAGTACTTCATTTCACCCCAGACAGACGGGCAATCAAAGCACACTATTCAGATCCTGGAGGATATGTTGTGGGCATGTTTGATTGACTTTGGTGGTTCGTGGGATGAGTTCTTGCCACTTGCTGAGTTTGCCTACAACAACAGTTATCAGTCGAGTATTCAGATGGCCCCGTACGAGGCATTGTATGGCAGACGGTGTAGATCTCCCGTGGGATGGTTTGAGCCCGGCGAGGATATATTGATAGGGACTGAGTTAGTTCAGGATGCTTTGGATAGAGTGAAGTTGATTCAGGAGAGGCTTCGCACAGCACAGTCACGCCAGAAGAGTTTTGCGGACCGTAGGGTTCGAGAGTTGTCTTTTATGGTTGGTGATAGAGTATTGCTGAAGGTTTCACCCATGAAGGGTGTTATGCGGTTTGGGAAGAAAGGGAAGCTGAGTCCCAGGTACATTGGTCCTTTTGAGATACTCAGGAGGGTTGGAGAGGTGGCATATGAGTTGGCCTTGCCACCCAGCTTATCCAGCGTTCATCCAGTATTCCATGTGTCTATGCTCCGGAAGTACATCGGGGATTAGTCTCATATATTAGACTTCGGTACCATTCAGCTTGATGGTGATCTATCTTATGATGTGGAGCCAGTGGCTATTCTGGGTAGACAGGTTCGAAAGTTGAGGTCCAAGGAGATTGCTTCGGTCAAGGTGCAATGGAGAGGTCGGCCCGTGGAAGAGGCTACTTGGGAGGTCGAGCAGGAGATGCGGAGTAGATATCCTCAGCTATTTGAGTCTCCAGGTATGTTTCTTGACCCGCTCGAGGATGAGCGTTTTCTTAAGTTGGGGAGAATGTGATGACCCGGCCCGTCATCGTGAGAGTTATCACCCCGTTACCCCCGTTATCTGCTTGTTAATGTTGTAATATGCATTTTGGGTAAGTTTGAGTCAATCAGGATTGACTTTAGTTGGAAATGAGACAAATAGTCTCTTAGAAGAAGAAATAGTTAAGAAAAGTCAACTGGATGTTGACCTGTAAGTTAGAGAGCTCGGAATCAAATTCTGATGATTCGGTCAGCTCCGGGAGGTCATTTGTGAGATAGGAGAGTGATCGGAAGTGAATTTGGAGGTCCGGTGTAGTTTTAGGCTTGAATTGGCTAAAGTTGAATTTCGGCGATATCCGATCGATAAGTGAGATTTTGATGCGGGAGTCGGAATGGTATTCCGATAGTTGCACTAGCTCCATTAGGTGATTTTGGATGTGCCGGCAAAATTTCATGTCATTCGGAGGTCATTTGGTTGGGTTTTTGGTTGAATGTCGGTTTCAGAAGTTTGAATGAAAACTTAGGCTTGAATTTGCTTGGATTCGATGTTTTCCGTGTTTAACGGCGTGTTTCTATGATTGGAACAAGTTTGTATCATGTTATGGAGTATGTCGGTTGTTTTCGTCGGGGTCCCGGGGGCCTCGGGTTGAATTCAGGGGTCCAAACGGACCATTTTTGGCCTAAGACAGCAGCTGAATTGCTGTTGTGTCTGCAGAGGGAATTCCTTCATCGCGTTCGTGATGAAGTGCACGCGTCCGTGAAGGTCAACAAGGTTGTTCATCGCGTTCGTGATGGGCTGGATGCGAACGCGTAGGGTCAGGATCGGAGGCTTCGCGTTCGCGTGGAGTGGGAACGCGTTCACGTAGGAGAGAGATGCTGGGCATCGCGTTCGCGTGAGTGGAGACGCGGATGCGTAGAAGAAAATCGGGCGGCTGGAAATTTGTGCTTCGCGAACGCGTGGCTGGGCGTCGCGTTCACGATGGAAGGACTGAGCAGAGCATCACGTTCGCGTGAGGGGCATCGCGAATGCGTAGAGTAAAAGCCTCAGGTAGTGAATTTAAAACCAGAAACATTTCAATATGGGTTTCATTCATAAACCCTCAATTTTTGAAGCCTAGAGAGAGGAGGTGAAGGGAAATAGCTGGGAGATCATCGGGATATTGTCAGAGGTAAGTTTCGTGGTTTAATTATGCGCTTTTATCATGAAATCATGGATTATTTCTATGAAAATGGAGGATTAAAGGTGGGTTTTAGCCCTAGGCCTAGAATTGTAGAAAAACACCAATTTGAGTGGGCAAATGGAGTCCGAATTTGGTAAATTTTATATGCCTAGACTCGTATTGAGATGAGGGTTCTGAATATGTAACTTTTGTACTTTTTCGAGAAGCGCACCAAAAGTCGTGTTTTGACAACTTTGTGGATTTTGATGCAATTTGGGTTATTTCATATGGGTTGCGTGAATTGAGCATATATTGATGTATTATCATTGATTTTGAGCAGACTTGGCATCCGAGGAGCTTGATTTGCAAGACAAGCGCAAGGTGGACTGAGGCTTCTACCGGTTCGAGGTGAGTGGTAGTAGGAAATAATGTACTGAGGGTTTGAAACCCCGTACTAGCACTTTACAGTGCTATGTTGAGACGAGATACGCGTCTTGTGACGGGCGTGGTGACAATGTGATTGGGGATTTGGACTCGATCCTTCCCGGCTAATAGTATACTATGAATTATGACTGATAATGAGATTATAACTGTATAATTGGGCTGGTAACCATGTTTGGGGCCTTGTGCCAATTTGTAAAGCATTAGGGAACCTGTAGAGCTAGGTGACCCTTATATCGTGTTGGAAACTTTCACTCAGCCATAAAACTAGCTGAATAGCCTATTAAGATCCAGTACCAGATATGTACTGTGAGAGATAGATTATTTAGGGTGGAAATCCCCTGATTTAGCTGAGTGGGCCTGAAAGGCCAATCCTATACTAATTGGGAATGGGTCGTGAACCCGTTATGACGTATTATATATATATATATACCCATGTTGGATCGGGCTGCACGCCGCAGCAGTATATATATTGGATCGGGCTCCACGGCGCAGCAGTATATGTGTTGGATCGGACTGCATGCCGCAGTATTATTGCGCTTGGGCTGTAGGAGCACCTTCAGAGTCTGAGTCTGCACACATTCTCAGTGAGCGCTGGAGTATATTATGCGATTGGGCTGCACGCCGCAGCAGTATAGTTACATATGTATATATATATTGCATCGGACTGCACGCCGCAGTAATATATGTGTGGGCCGGGCTACACGCCGCAGTATCATAGCGCTTGGGCCTAGGGAGCCCCTCCGAAGTTTGTATACACCCCCAATGAGTGCCGTCGACGTTAAATGGAACGGGCTGCGCGCCGCAGCGGTATATGTAATGGAGCGGGTTGCACGCCGCAACATTATACTTATTCATATCCTTATACATACTTAAATACTTATACATTATAGACATATGTATATGTCTTCATATATTGAGATGGTTGTACACCGTAGGGGTACGAGTGAGGGTTTGATCAGTGTGGGATCTTGTGGAGATAGATGTGGACTGGAGATCAGAGTACTTACCATAGTGATGGCTTACCTGTGAGGGTTGCCTTAGAACTGTTTAGTGATAGCACATGAGTTCTTACTTTCAGTTATTGTTTATTATTGTTACTCACTGAGTTGAAATATACTCACCCCACTCCCCTGCACTTTCTGTGCAGATCCACAGGTGCCCAAGAGCATTTGAGTTATTGCAGCTGCTGGTCATTATCGACTTTTGCAGAGACTACGAGGTAGCTGCCAGTGTCCGTAGAGCCTGTTTTCTCCTTCCTTATCATCTTGTTGTCTTCATTTTGCCTAACTTGTTTGTATTAGGATGTTATTCTATAGAGGATCAGTCTTGTGACACCACGATATGTTGGGACCGTACTTTGTATGCTTTTACTATCACGCTTTTCATTTGATATGATCACTTGCTGTTTAAGCTTAATTTGATTAATTAAAATTAATAAATGGCTGGGTTAAGAGATGATATGGTCGGGCTTGCCTAGAATTGTGTTGGGTGCCATCACGACCAGGGCTTGGGTCGTGACACTAGGTTTGGGTTTTTCCTCAAATTTACTTAATTCTTTACTAATTTCTTCCAAGGCTACCTCATATTCATACTCCACCTCATCACCATATTCAATTTCTTGTATTACTATTTGACATTAATTATCAAGACTAGTCCGGGAACTCCTCATGCATGACACATCATTGAAACCAACATAAAATGGACTGTACGAGAGAGAGAACAGAAAGACAAAAATAAAGGCTATCAGGAATAATGAGAGAAAGAAATTGCATTTCATTGAAATTGTAAGATAACAAGGTTTAACTCATCCAAATGGACGGAACATAGAAATCTGAATTACAACCTTGGAAATAGTCTAGATTTAATACTCAAAAGAAAATCAAACACTAACTAACATGACTCCTTCGGAGTTCAAAGAGGAGTAGCTTCCCAGTTATTAAGATTGGCTTGAGATCCCATGAACTGCTCATCAATTTTGCTTAGACCTTCGCCTGCTTCCACCATATTCACTTCATCGAACAACCTTTCAAACATTTCGATCAACTCCTTGTCAGGTTCTATCACTACAGAATTTGGCATTACTATAGTTGGGTGCCTTTTAGTACCAAACCGGACAAAAGAATGGGAAAGGTAAGGGATATGTTTTGGAAGGGTCCACACTCTCTTCTTCATCTTTTTTTCTCTCCTTATGTCAGCATCAGTGGGTTTGAAACCTAGCCCGAAAGTCTCTATATTTCCAGGAAGAGACACTGGCTGTAAGATCCTCTATAATGAAGCTCCCAAACCTTTTCCGGGAAAAAATCCATTCCTTATCATCTCTGTTGCCACTATGACAGAGGCGACATCTACCTTGGGCATAGGAACGCATTCCACTTTCAGGATTTTAGCAACTGTCACTGTGTCCAAAACGTGGTACACCCACGGGCCTTTATGATCTTCAACTTCCTCAAAGGGTTTAATAGCATTACAAGAATTGTCCTCCCCGTGGACCACAATCTCTTGACGATCCCATTCAAATTTGACCATTTGATGCAAAGTAGATGGCACAGCCTTTGCGACATGAATCCAGGGTCGTCCCAATAAAAGATTGTAGGAAACAGCAACATCAAGCACTTGGAACTCCATAGTGAATTCCACAGGTCCTATTGTTAGCTCCAACATATTATCTCCTACTATATTCTTCCCTCCACCATCAAATCCCGGTACATAGATAATATTCCTATGTATTCTTTCATCGTCAACCTTCAACTTTTCTAGAGTGGATAAAGGGAAAATGTTGGCACTAGATACATTATCATTTAGCGCCTGAGTCACCACAGAATCTTCGCACTTGACTGTAAGGTAAATGGCTCTATTGTGTTCAGTTCCTTCCATCGGCAACACATCATCGAAGAATGTTATCCTGTTAACCTCAGAAATTGTGTTTGCAATCTTCTCAAGATGATTCATAGTGATCTTGTCCGGCACATGTGCTTCATTTAGCATTTTTATCAATGCCCAATGGTGCTCATCCTAATGGATCAACAAAGACAATAATGAAATTTGCGTAGGTGTTTTCCTCAATTGTTCCATGATTGAATAGTCCTGGCCTTTCATTTTTTTCAGGAACTCGCCAGCTTCTTATTCAGTAACAGCCCTTTTCACAGGTGCTAGATTGTCTTTAACTGTTTTGACCTTTCTCAATTCTTCAGGGGCAAAACATCTCCCTGACCTAGTCAGCCCATGAGTTTCGCATACTTCTTCTTTAACTTCTTTTCGCCTATACATCATAGTCACCCGATCATAATTCTACAGAACAACCTTTGAATTTACCACTGGCAATTGATCACCGATTTAATGATAACCGGTTATGTATGAGCGCCCTTTACAACGAACATAGGCTTAACAGCTGCTCCTAGTATTGTCACTTTAACAGGCTCTGACTTTACCATCATCACTGGCTAATCGACTATCTATTCCACCACGACCAATGCCTTCCTACTGATTTATTTCTCATTTTCTTTGTTCTCACTTGCTTTAATCATCATCACAGTCTGTGATGGCTTCTTGTATTCTCCCTTCTATACTAACTCAATCATGTGAGTCTCATGATGAGTTGGTAATGGATTTTACGTGATATTGGGAGTTTCTGGAGCCTGTACTACAATTCTCCTGGTATCAATAAGTTCCTGAATAGCAGTTTTTAGATGCCAACATTTCCCTGTATCATCCCCTAGAGCTCTTGAGAAATACTCACAATTTACAGAATGGTCTAAGTTCCACGGAGGATGGTTTTGTATTTTTGGCTCAATTGGGTTTAACATTCCAAGCTGCCTCAACCTGTGGAACTGTAACGACCCGGCCCGTCGTTACGGGAATTACCACCCCGTTACCTTGCATTTACATATATTATGCTTTTATAACAGTATTAGAGTATATCGGGTGAATTAGGAGTGATTTGGATTGGAAATGAAGCAAATAGTATGTTTGAAGGAAGCTTGAATATGGGAAGTCAACCAAGAGTTGACTATTGAGTTAGAGTGCTCGGAACCGGATTCTGATGATTCGACTAGTTTCGGGGGATCATTTATGACTTAGGAGAGCAATCGGAATTGAATTCGGAGGTCCGGTGTAGTTTTAGGCTTGAATTGGCGAAGGTTGATTTTTGGCAAAAACCGGATGGTAGGTGATATTTTGATCCGGGGGTCGGAATGGAATTCCAACAATTTCTGTAGCTTCGTTATGTGATTTTGGATGTGTCCGCAAATTTTCAGGTCATTCGGACATCGTTTGATCGGGTTTTGGATTGAATGTTAGTTTTGAAAGTTTTGAAGAAACTTAGGCTTAAATTCGTGAGTAAATGGAGATTTTGATGTTTAGTATGGTGTTTTTATGATGGGAACAAGTCCGTATCATGTTTTGGAGTGCGTTGGTGGTTTTCGTTGGGGTCCCGGGGGCCTCGGGATGATTTCGGACCATCAACCGGGCATTTGGACTTGACAAAAATCTGCAGAAAAACTGCAGGTTCTGCCCCAGTCCTTTAAGCCTTCGCGTTCGCGTGGCATGGGCCGAGTTCGCGAAGGTCAAGCAAATCAGTGCATCGTGTTCACGGTCGGGGTGTCACGTTCGCGTAGGCCAGGGGTGTTGTGCATCGCGATCGCGTTCCTGGTGTTGCGTTCGCGTAGGGTCGTGGGAGTGTGCTTCGCGTTCGCGGGAGGTGTATCGCGAATGCGTAGAAGGAATTTGGGCGGCTCGGAGTTTGAACATCGCGAACGCGTGGTTGGCGTCGCGTTCGCGAAGGGTAGCTGGAAGTGAGCATCGCGAACGCGTGGTAAGCATCGCGTTCGCGAAGGGTAAGAGAGAGTTGTTCATCGCGAACGCGTGGGAGCTCACGCAAACGCGTAGAACAAAATGTTCTGGCAGTGAATTTATATCACAGAACAGAGGGGTTACGGGTTTACACCCCCAAAACACAATTTTGAGCCCTAGAGAGAAGAAAACTCGAGGAAATCACTGGGAAATCATCGGGTATTCATCGGAGGTAAGATTCTTGACTCAAAAACATCATTTTATGGTAGAATTAACATCAATCTTCATGAAATTGGGTTGAAATCTTGAAGAAATGTGGCCTAGATATTGAAAACGGGATTTTGAGTTTTGGGAGGCCAATTGAACTCCAATTTTGATATATTTTATATACACGGACGCGTGGCGAGATGAGGGTCGCGTTGGTACTAATTTCAGAATTTTCCGAGCAGTGGGCCCTGGGTCGGGTTTTACCAACTTGGTGTATTTATGCGAATTTCATGTAAATTGTAATGGGTTATGATTCTTTGACGCGTATTTGATATAATTATTGTGGTTTGACTAGATTCTACGCACGAGGGAGCTAAATTCAAAGGAAAAGGCATCGCGGACGAGTCTACGACCGGCTAGAGGTGAGTAGTTTGTGTATATGGTAGCCTGAGGGTTCGAAACCCCGGCTTAGCACATTGTGACGCTAGTAGGGCGTGGCTCGCACACCGTGGCAGGTGCGGGATTGATTGTGACTAGGGATTGAGACTCGGTCCATCCCGGTTGTGAATAATATGTTGTTAGTGTTGGAAATACACTGTATTTGATATATTTGTGGGCGGTAAGCCTTGTTTGGGGCCTTGTGCCGATCTGTAGCGTCCTTAGAGGACAATATTTATGTGATAGCTATAATTGCTTAAATCACGAATCTCAGTCCTGGAAATTGAAATCACACTTTTGAAATGCTAAGTCACTGGCTTTTGCGAAATTTAATAAAGTTAAAGTATTTTTCACAAATTATGAATTGGAAATTGGAATTAAGAAA
Organism: Nicotiana noctiflora; assembly: GCA_032618575.1. NCBI lineage: Eukaryota > Viridiplantae > Streptophyta > Magnoliopsida > Solanales > Solanaceae > Nicotiana > Nicotiana noctiflora. The sequence goes on along the minus strand of JASVEL010003060.1, from coordinate 32,070 downwards.
AAAAAAGAACTGTTTTGTGACTTATTTTCTTATTGTGGACTGAGCATGGGATCGGGCTGCACGCCGCAGTGGTTGATATGAGGATCAGGCTGCACGCCGCAGCATTATTGCGCTTGGGCTGTAGGAGCCCCTCCGGAGTCTGTACACACCCCCAGTGAGCGCTGTCGATGTTAAATTGGATCGGGCTACACGCCATAGCGATTATGTGCATTGCATTGCATCTTTATTTGTTAAATTACTCTGTGGTAGCTGAATTGTACTGTTGATGCTAGTTCGTAGGAGATTCGGACTGTAGTGTAGCTTCATATTGTGGTATTCTGTGGATTTCTTATTTTCAGCTACTTGTATATATTTATTACTCACTGAGTACTTAGTACTCACCCCTACTCCCTGCACCTTTTGTGTGCAGACTCAAGTACTCAGGAGCAGTAGATAGGCATTTCCAACGTTTGCAGTGTCATATCGAGTTGCTGAGGTAGCTGCCTACGTTCGCAGAACCTAGCTTCTCTTCTCCTTTCCAGTTGTTATTTTGTATTTTGTATTCAGACTTGAGTATTTCTATACAGTACTCTCTACTCCCGTTGGGTTTTGTTAGAGGCTCTAGACTTGTGACTCCGGATCTTTGGGAGTGTCGGTATTTTGTTCATTTCTATTATTATTGGAGTTCTTAAACTCATATATTCTTCTTGGGTTGTCCATTTGGGACTGGTATTGATGTAATCAGAAATTGTTTGGTCTGGCTGGCCTAGCTTGATTGTTGGGCGCCATCACGACCGGATTTGGGTCGTGACAGGAACAGACTGGTATAATAGGACTCGCGAGTCATGAGTCGGTTTAGTAGGCTTTCGCGGATCGGTACGTAGACGTCCGTATCTATCCTCGGAGGGCTACAGAAACTTTAGGAAAAACCTCATTTTCTTGGATTCATATCATGCGATCTGTGTTATCATGAAATTAAAATTTTCCATATTCTATTCTCTCGTAGATGGTGAGAACACGAGCTAACGGACGTGGCGGACGACCACCATTGGCACCCAGAGGCCATGGTCGTGGTAGAGGTAGGGCAGCAGTGCCAGCACCTGCTGACCCACCAGCTGACCAGACTCAGGGTCAGATTCCTGCACCAGTGGCCCAGACTCAGGACCAGATCCCAGCGGCAGACGCTCCGGCAGCTCAGGTTCATGCACCGGCAGTGCCCATTGTGATACCGGGTCTTCAGGAGACCTTGGCTCAGATCTTATCAGTGTGCACAGGCTTGGCTCAGGTAGTTGCAGCTACTGCTGCAGTATCTTCTTCACAGGCAGGGGGGGAATCAAACCCCCGTGGCTCACACACCCGAGCCAGTCCAACCAGTCCAGCCAGTTGCACTAGCTCCTACTTATATGGTTCTAGCTATGCCCGACGATGAGCAGCGTCATTTGGAGAGATTTTAGAGGCTACAGCCTCCGACATTCAGTGGTGCTGAGGGCGAGGATGCCCAGGATTTTCTTGACAGATGTCAGTGTATGCTTCGCACCGCGGGTATTCTAGAGTCCAGCGGTGTTTCATTCACCACTTTTCAGTTCACAGGTGCAGCATTCCAGTGGTGGGAGGATTTCGAGAGACGTAGGCCCGCTGGGGCAGTGCCGCTCACTTGGCAGCAGTTCTCCACGGTATTTTTGGAGAAGTATGTGCCTCAGTCTCAGAGAGAGGAGCTACGACGTCAGTTCGAGTGGTTGAAGCAGAGAGATATGACGGTTAATCAATACGAGATGAGATTCACACAGTTGGCCCGTCATGCCATGTGGATGGTTCCTACAGACAGAGAGAGGATTCGGAGATTTATTGATGGCCTTATTTATCCCATCCGCATATTGATGACCGGGGAGAGAGTTTCGACAGTTAGCTTTGAGGAGGTGGTTGATGCTTCCCGTCACATTGAGACAGATCGCCGCAGAGAGCGGGAGGAGAGAGAGGCTAAAAAGCCTCGTGGTTACCAGCTACAGTGGTGCTCCGTCTAGGGGCCAACCTCAGTATAACAGGGGTCGTTCTTTCAGGTCTCATCAGTCTGGACGTGCAGAGTCCAGTGGGGTTTCATTAGATCGTGGTCGTCAGGGCCATCAGGGTTATCAGGGTCAGCAGGGCCGTCAGCAGAGTCAGCCTGCACTGAGTGCTCTTCCCGCTCATAGCTCTGCTCCTGTTTCCTCAGCACAGGGTTCGTCTATAGCGAGGGGTCCTCAGCAGCCCCTTCTTCCATCTTCAAGCCGTTGTTTTGAGTGCGGTGATTTGGGCCATATCAGGAGAGAGTGTCCTCAGTGGCTTCGTAAGCGGTCTCAGCAGAGGGATCAGCCCTCATCTTCTACTCCTGTTTCTTCAGCGCCAGCACAGTCGGCTAGGACTGGTGGCCAGGTATCCAGAGGTCGCCCTAGGGGTGAGGATCGTACTGGTGGAGGCCAGGCTCGTTTCTATGCTCTTCCGGATAGGAAGGATGCTAGTGCTTCAGATGCGGTTATTTCAGGTATTATCTCAGTCTGCCACAGGGATGCTTCCGTCTTATTTGATCCCGGATCCACCTATTCTTATGTCTCTACTTATTTTGCACATCATTTGGGTATGACCCGTGGTATTCTTGCTTTGCCCGTATATGTGTCTACCCCGATGGGGGATACTGTTATTGTGGATCAGGTATATCGATCCTGTCTTATTACTATTGGGGGTCTGGAGACCCGAGTTGATTTATTACTACTGGGCATGGTAGATTTCGATGTGATTCTGTGCATGGATTGGCTATCTCCTTACCATGCGATTCCGGATTGTCATGCCAAGACAGTCACACTAGCTATTCCAGGTAATCCGAGGATCGAGTGGCGTGGCTTGACTGATTATGTGTCCGACAAGGTGATTTCTTATATAAAGGCCCAACGAATGATTGGCAAGGGTTGTTTATCTTATTTAGCCTTCATTAGAAATGTTGAGGCCGAGACACCCAGAGTCTTGATTCGGTCCCCATTGTGAGGAGTTTCCGGATGTATTTCCAGCAGATCGCCCGGGCATGCCGCCCGACGGAGATATTGATTTTGGTATTGACTTGGTGCGGGCACTCGACCCATTTCTATTCCTCCCTATCGCATGGCACCGACGGAGTTAAAAGAATTGAAGGAACAACTCGGGAACTCTTAGATAAGGGTTTCATTCGTCCGAGTGTGTCACCTTGGGGTGCACGGTGTTGTTCATGAAGAAGAAAGATGGCACAATGAGAATGTGCATTGATTACGAGCAGCTCTGAACAAGGTAACGATGAAGAATAAGTACCCATTGCCTCGTATTGAGGACCTATTTGATCAACTCCGGGGAGCTAGTGTATTTTCTAAGATTGATCTTCGATCGGGCTATCATCAATTGAAGATCAGGGACTCATATATTATGAAGACAGCGTTCAGGACGCGATACGGGCACTACGAGTTCCTGGTGATGTCTTTCGGGCTGACTAATGCCCCAGCTGCATTCATGCACTTGATGAATAGCGTATTTCGGCTGTACCTTGATTCTTTTGTGATTGTGTTTATTGATGATATTCCGGTGTATTCACGCAGCCAGGAGGAGCATGCACAACACTTGAGGGTGGTATTGCAGAGGTTGAGAAAAGAGAAGCTTTATGCAAAATTCACTAAGTGTGAGTTATGGCTTGATACTGTCGGTTTTCTGGGACATATAGTGTCCAGTGATGGTATTCGGGTTGATCCACAGAAGGTCGAAGCAGTGCAGAATTGGCCCAGACCTTCCTCAGCTACAGAGATTCGGAGTTTTCTTGGCTTGGCAGGCTATTATCGCCGATTTGTTCAGGGTTTCTCATCTATTGCTTCACCATTGACTAAGTTAACACAGAAGAATGCTCCATTTGTGTGGTCTGATGAATGTAAGGAGAGCTTCCAGAAGCTCAAGGAGGCTTTGACCACAGTTCCAGTACTTGTGTTGCCATCAGCCTCAGGGTCATATACGGTATATTGTAATGCTTCCAGAGTTGGACTCGGTTGCGTGTTGATGCGGGAGGGTAGAGTTATTTCATATGCTTCTCGTCAGCTAAAGCCCCACGAGAAGAACTACCCTGTTCATGATTTGGAGTTAGCTGCTATTGTTCATGCCTTGAAGATTTGGAGGCATTACCTATATGGTGTATCTTGTGATGTATATACGGACCACCGCAACCTTCAGCATTTGTTTAAGCAGAAAGATCTAAATTTGAGGCAGCGGAGATGGCTTGAGTTGCTTAAAGACTATGATATTACTATTTTGTATCATCCCGGGAAAGCCAATGTAGTGGCTGATGCATTGAGTCGGAAGGCTATTAGTATGGGTAGTTTGGCGTATATTCCAGGTTGGGGAGAGACCCCTAGCAGTTGATGTTCAGGCGTTAGCTAATCAGATGGTGAGGCTGGATATTTCTGAGCCCAATCGGGTGATGGCTTGTGTAGTAGCTCGTTCTTCTTTATATGATCGTATTCGAGAGCGCCAGTATGATGATCCACACTTACTTGTCCTTAAGGATAGAGTTCGGCATGATGATGCCAGAGATGTCACTATTGATAGTGATGGTGTATTGCGGATGCAGGGCCGGATATGCGTGCCCAATGTTGATGGCCTTCGTGAGTTGATATTGGAGGAGGCTTACAACTCGCGGTATTCTATTCATCCAGGAGCCGCGAAGATGTACCAGGATTTGAAGCAGCATTACTGGTGGAGAAAGATGAAGAAAGATATTGTGAGCCATGTGGCTCGGTGTCTTAACTGTCAGCAGGTCAAGTATAAGCATCAGAGACCTGGTGGTGTGTTCCAGCGTATTGAGATTCCCGAGTGGAAGTGGGAAAGGATTACTATGGACTTTGTTGGTGGACTCCCTCGGACAGCGAGGAAGTTTGATTCAGTTTGGGTGGTGGTGGATAGGTTGACCAAGTCAGTTCACTTCATTCCAGTGTGTACTACATACTCCTCAGAGCAGCTGGCGGAGATATTCATCCACGAGATTGTGAGACTGCATGGAGTTCCCATTTCTATTATATCGGACAGAGGTACCCAGTTCACTTCTCAGTTCTGGAGGACATTTCAGCGAGAGTTGGGTTCACAGGTAGAGCTGAGCACAACATTTCATCCACAGAAGGATGGGCAGTCTGAGCGTACTATTTAGATACTAGAGGACATGTTACGTGCTTGTGTCATTGATTTCGGTGGTTCGTGGGCTGATTATTTGCCTTTGGCGGAGTTTGCTTATAATAATAGCTATCAGGTCCAGCATTCAGATGGCACCGTATGAAGCTTTATATGGGAGACGGTGTAGGTCTCCGGTCGGTTGGTTCGAGCCCGGCGAGGCTAGGTTGTTGGGGACAGAGTTAGTCCAAGATGCCTTAGACAAGGTGAAGGTGATTCAGGAGAGACTTCGCACAGCTCAGTCGCGTCAGAAGAGTTATGCGGACCGGAAGGTCCGAGATGTGTCCTATTCAGTAGGTAAGAAGGTGTTCCTGAAGGTTTCGCCTATGAAGGGTGTTATGAGGTTTGGAAAGAAAGGGAAGTTGAGCCCAAGGTTTATTGGACCTTTTGAGGTGCTTAGGAAAGTTGGGGAGGTGGCCTATATGCTTGCTTTGCCACCCGGTTTGTCGGGAGTTCACCCGGTGTTCAATGTATCTATGCTCCGGAAGTATGTCGGAGACCCGTCTCATGTGTTGGACTTCAGCACGATACAGCTAGATGAAGACTTGACTTATGATGTGGAACCGGTAGCCATTTTGGGTCGACAGGTTCGTAAGCTGAGATCCAAGGATATAGCTTCAGTGAAAGTGCAGGTGGAGAGGTCGTCCCGTGGAGGAAGCAACTTGGGAGACCGAGCAGGAGATGCGGAGTAGATATCCTCACTTGTTTGATGCTCCAGGTATGTTTCTTAACCCGCTCGCGGACGAGCGTTTGTTTAAGTTGGGGAGAATGTAATGACCCGGCCCGTCGTTATGGGAATTACCACCCCGTTACCTTGCATTTACATATATTATGCTTTTATAACAGTATTAGAGTATATCGGGTGAATTAGGAGTGATTTGGATTGGAAATGAAGCAAATAGTATGTTTGAAGGAAGCTTGAATATGGGAAGTCAACCAAGAGTTGACTATTGAGTTAGAGTGCTCGGAACCGGATTGTGATGATTCGACTAATTCCGGGGGATCATTTATGACTTAGGAGAGCAATCGGAATTTAATTCGGAGGTCCGGTGTAGTTTTAGGCTTGAATTGGCGAAGGTTAATTTTTGGCGAAAACCGGATGGTAGGTGATATTTTGATCTGGGGGTCGAAATGGAATTCCGACAATTTCTTTAGCTTCGTTATGTGATTTTGGATGTGTCTGCAAATTTTCAGGTCATTCGGACATCGTTTGATCGGGTTTTGGATTGAATGTTAGTTTTGAAAGTTTTGAAGAAACTTAGGCTTAAATTCGAAAGTAAATGGAGATTTTGATGTTTAGTATGGTGTTTTTATGATGGGAACAAGTCCGTATCATGTTTTGGAGTGCGTTGGTGGTTTTCGTTGGGGACCCGAGGGACTCGGGATGATTTCGGACCATCAACCGGGCATTTGGACTTGACAAAAATCTGCAGAAAAACTGCAGGTTCTGCCCAGGCCTTTAAGCCTTCGCGTTCGCGTGGCAAGGGCCGCGTTCGCGAAAGTCGAGCAAATCAGTGCATCGTGTTCGCGGTCGGGGTGTCGCGTTCGTGTAGGCCAGGGGTGTTGTGCAGCGCGATCGCGTTCCTGGTGTCGCGTTCGCGTAGGGTCGTGGGAGTGTGCTTCGCATTCGCGGGAGGTGTATCGTGAACACGTAGAAGGAATTTGGGCGGCTGGGAGTTTGAACATCGCGAACGTGTGGTTGGCGTCGCGTTCGCGAAGGGTAGCTGGAAGTGAGCATCGCGAACGCGTGGTAAGCGTCGCGTTCGCGAAGGGTAAGAGAGAGTTGTTCATCGCGAACGCGTGGGAGCTCACGCGAACGCGTAGAACAAAATGTTCTGGCAGTGAATTTATATCACAGAACAGAGGGGTTACGGTTTTACACCCCCAAAACACAATTTTGAGCCCTAGAGAGAAGAAAACTCGAGGAAATCACTGGGAAATCATCGGGTATTCATCGGAGGTAAGATTCTTGACTCAAAAACATCATTTTATGGTAGAATTAACATCAATCTTCATGAAATTGGGTTGAAATCTTGAAGAAATGTGGCCTAGATATTGAAAACGGGATTTTGAGTTTTGGGAGGGCATTTGAACTCCGATTTTGATAAATTTTATATGCACGGACTCGTGGCTAGATGAGGGTCGCGTTGGTACTAATTTCAGAATTTTCCGAGCAGTGGGCCCAGGGTCGGGTTTTACCAACTTGGTGTATTTATGCGAATTTCATGTAAATTGTAATGGGTTATGATTCTTTGACCCGTATTTGATATAATTATTGTGGTTTGACTATATTCTACGCACGAGTGAGCTAAATTCAAAGGAAAAGGCATCGCGGACGAGTCTACGACCGACTAGAGGTGAGTAGTTTGTGTATATGGTAGCCTGGGGGTTCGAAACCCCGGCTTAGCACATTGTGACGCTAGTAGGGCGTGGCTCGCACACCGTGGCAGGTGCGGGATTGATTGTGACTAGGGATTGAGACTTGGTCCATCCCGGTTGTGAATAATATGTTGTTAGTGTTGGAAATACACTGTATTTGATATGTTTGTGGGTGGTAAGCCTTGTTTGGGGCCTTGTGCCGATCTGTAGCGTCCTTAGAGGACAATATTTATGTGATAGCTATAATTGCTTAAATCACAGATCTCAGTCCTGGAAATTGAAATCACACTTTTGAAATGCTAAGTCACCAGCTTTTGCAAAATTTAATAAAGTTAAAGTATTTTTCAAAAATTATGAATTGGAAATTGGAATTAAGAAAAAACAAAAGAACTGTTTTGTGACTTATTTGCTTATTGTGGACTGAGCGTGGGATCGGGCTGCACGCCGTAGTGGTTGATATGAGGATCGGGCTGCACGCCGCAGCAGTATTGCGCTTGGGCTGTAGGAGCCCCTCCGGAGTCTGTACACACCCCCAGTGAGCGCCGTCGACGTTAAATTGGATCGGGCTACGCGCCGTAGCGGTTATGTGCATTGCATTGCATCTTTATTTGTTAAATTACTCTGTGGTAGCAGAATTGTACTGTTGATGCTAGTTCGTAGGAGATTCGGACTGTAGTGTAGCTTCATATTGTGGTATTCTGTGGATTTCTTATTTTCAGCTACTTGTATATATTTATTACTCACTGAGTACTTAGTACTCACCCTACTCCCTACAGCTTTTGTGTGCAGACTCAGGTACTCAGGAGCAGTAGACAGGCAATTCCAGCGTTTGCAGTGTCATATCGAGTTGCTGAGGTAGCTGCCTACGTTCGCAGAACCTAGCTTCTCCTCTCCTTTCCAGTTGTTATTTGTATTTTGTATTCAGATTTGAGTATTTCTATATAGTACTCTCTATTCCTGTTGGGTTTTGCTAGAGGCTCTTGACTTGTGACTCCGGATCTTTGGGAGTGTCAGTATTTTGTTCATTTCTATTATTATTGGAGTTCTTAAACTCATATATTCTTCTTGGGTTGTCCATTTGGGACTGGTATTGATGTAATCAGAAATTATTTGGTCTGGCTGGCCTAGCTTGATTGTTGGGCGCCATCACGACCGGATTTGGGTCGTGACAGGAACAGACTGGTATAAGATTTTCCTAGCGGAGTGAAAGTCTTTTTCTTTTTCAATTTGTTAGTCTTGGCAGCATGGTTTGGTCAGAAACCAGTTCCACCAGGATTTCTATAGGTTCTGGGAGGTGGGTATACATTTTGGGTAAGATAGGTATTTTTGGGAGTGGGTGCATGCTAGGGTTCCTGAGGTTGAGGATAAGTTTGGGCGTGGTGAACTGAGAAGTAGGGAACGGGAGGTGGCTAGTAATGTTGTGGTGGGCCATATGGTGTGTGTGGGTAGGGTTGGTGATGTGGACGGGGTTGGTGATTGTATGGTGAATGAACCCTGGACCATGTCCTCAACTCCACCATGGCAACTTCTTCCTTCTTCTTCTTTCCCAAAACCCCTCTAGTGCCAGTCTGGATGGCTTGGGTAGTCGTTTTTATTGCAGAGTAACTCATAATCTTGTTAGATTTCAAACCTTCTTCTACCATGCTTCCCATCTTTACGACTTTATTGAAAGTTTTCCCCACCGCTTACACTAGATGATAATAATAGGTACTCTCTAAAGCCTGCAAAAATAATCCACCATCTCACCCTCTTTCATAGGCGGATCGACCCTCGCGACCTGCTCCCTACATCGAAATCCATATTCTCTAAATATTTCCCCATGTTTCTTTTCAATCTTGGTCAAGGAGATACGATTAGGGAAAATCTCAAGACTATACTAAAAATGGTTTGCAAAGGCTTGGGCTAAGTCATTCTGTGCGTACCATTGGGTATGATCTTGCCTAGTATACCACTCTAAAGTCGATCCACTGAGGCTTTGGCTGAAGTATGCCATTAACAATTCATCTTTTCCTCCAGCACCCCTCATTTTACTACAAAACCCCTTGAAATGGGCTACGAGGTCGCCATGCCCATCATAAAGATCAAACTTTGGTAATTTGAAACCCTCAGGCAATTAGACTTCTGGAAACAAGCACAAGTCTTTATAAGTGACATTTACTTGTCCTCCTAGACCTTGCATGTTTCGGAATGACTATTCCAGGCTTTTTACTTTGCGTATCATCTCCTCCTGCTCAGGGTTCTTAGAAGGTTTTTCTTGTTCAGATATATCAATAAGAGGAGTATAAGAGTGTGGTTCATGAGGTTTGAAAGTATGCTCAGGCGGATAGTAGTGGTTTTCTTGAATGTGGAACAAATGTTCACTTGACGATTTGTGTAGCATGACAGGTGAAAGAGCCACGTATACAGAAGCAACAAGTGGTGGAGATGATGGGATTTGCTTTGGTGGTGGAGGTGGTAGTGTTTGAGAAGTGGTTGCATAATATGGTGGATATGTCGGGTAGGCCGGGAAAGAATTTATGTGGGAGGATCTTGTGATAGAACTGGTGGAGGGACATAGGCAGGATTGGCAGAATAAATTGGCAAGGGTTATCCTTTTGCCTAGGCCTGATAGTTTTCGGCCATTTATTGTTTCATGTTGTACATTTCCTCTTTCATAACATTAATAACCACTATTTCTTCCTCTCTAACCTGGTCAACAATAGTTGCTTCGATCTCTTGACTAACCATTTTCGACATGTCTTCGGAGCGGGTATAATATGGATGAACATTTTGAACATGGATGCACCTAGACAATTATTGGTTTCTAATATGCATTTGCTCGGTCGCGTGTGTTATCCCGACTTTCTCAATTGTGGATTGTTTCTTTTATACTTGCCTTTTTCTTTGCCATTTTCTTTTGTTGTGGCTTTTCCCTCTCTTCTTTTCTTTTTCTCTCTTTTTTCATTTCTCTTTTATTTTTTCACAATTCTTTTGACATTTTATTGTTACTGCATTTTCGTATTTTTCATATAGTTACGGTCGGGTCCTATGAAAATTGCCTCTATTGTAACAGTGCCTGATTCAATTCAAGTGGGGTTTTGCCAATTAATATTAAAAAATTAAAAGCAAGAAAATAGAATTTGTGGGAATTTTCAAATTTTCATTAATGACAATTGATTACATAACTACTAGACTATTGTTTTCATTTTCAAAATAAAAAATACAGACTCAAGACTTGACTATTTTTTTAGGAGTACATCAAAGCTTCAAACCCTAGGGCCCGCAGGCATCATTCGGCATCGCCGTGAGCCTGCTCGCAAGATTCCTTTGTAATTGCCCCAAATTATTCATAATTTGTCGAACAAATATTATCACTACCGCAGAAGAAGTGGCATAACCCATCTTTTTCCCGTCCTGGCATCTTTTAACAACATAGCATGCAATGCTCTGAATCATTTCCCTAATTTGGCCTTTTTCCTGGAGAAGTCGGCTTATTTGTCGGGTTCGGGCCTCAAGTACTTGGGAATCATGGAGGTGAAGATCATGTAGTAGTTTTAATTCTTTTTGCATTTCAGCAATCATTTCATAACAACGGGCTCTTTCAGCTTGAACATCTGTTTCTAACCGGGCCGCCTTTTCTTTCCGAGCATTTACTTTTCTTCTCATGTTAGCAACGGTTTCTTCATAATCTCTTTTCAACTGTTGTACATACTGGTTTTTTCCTTAGCTTTCTTGGCCCAGTGTGCTCGAAGTCTCACCATGTTCCTTTCGGATTTTTCTAACACTTCTTGACAATCCGAGACTTTCTTTTTTAATCCCTTGATCAACCTTTCATCATACACACTTCTTTCTCGATTTCTAGCATCAATTTTCATTTGGTGAATCTTTTCCTTTAGAGCTTCATTTTTCTGGGCTAAATTATTTTTCTCCCCTTCGTCAGTCGTAATTTGCACATTTTTCTCAAATTGAAGGTCTTGCACCTGTTGCTCCAACGTCCCAATTTTGGCTCGATATTCTTTCTCCTTTGCTAAATAATCCCTTAGGACTCGGGCTCCGTCGGTAAACTACTGTACATGAGGTCTCTTAGCGGGTCTCCTAGAAATTTGAAACCTTTTGTTGAACTATGTCAAATATTTAGGATCCACTTCACCCCTTGGCCCATCCTCTATCATGGTGTCAGGTTGCAAAAAACGACTTTCATTCCATATTTTCCTAATTCTTGCTTCTGGGAAAGTAGCTTTGGGATCAATAATTTTTTACTCAAATCCTCATCATTATGCACCGTTTGGAACCTCCCGAGTTATCGCATGACCCTATAAGTCGCGTAAGGTTGTATGTTCCGAATACCCATTAGAAGAATATATGTGACTTCTGCTGATGTCTAGGCAACTTCAGTAGCGGGAAGCAACCCATAAGCCCATTCAACCTTATCAATATTCAATGATCTCAAACATGATGACCAAGCCTCAACATCTTCAGGAAATTTGATGCCTGTGACCCAGGTTTCAAAATCATTGATGCAGGTAAACCCAGTCAACCCGAAATTCATATATCCCGTGCGGTGGCATAGATGCTCCTGAATCCACATGTGCAATAAGGGATTACACCTCTGAAAGAATTTCTCACCTTCTCGACACTTAGTTAAAGCCCGATATATCTCCGCTACGATCAAGGAAACCACCGTGCTAGTAGGTTTCTTCAAAGCTACATCCACCATTCCTACTAGCCCGAGGTTTATATTTCCATCTTTCCTTGGGCAAATTACAAATCCTAAGAAGGCCACCACAAATGCTAACCCTCGTCGGGCCTCCCATTTTTCATTATTTCCAGCATGTGTCAGGTCGGTGTTAGGTTCTTCAAAACCCCTCGGGTTGCTATATCGATGATAGAGAAAATGCAAAGTACAACACCCCTTCTCTAGAGACGGGTCTTGGACATCCTGACTGATACTCAGCAAATCTAAAAACCTATGGAGTGTGATCAGTCCGGTTACAATGGATATCTATTTTGCATGTTTCCGTTAAGACCCGGATGCCCTGCTATTTCTTCCAATATTGGTGTGAGCTCATAATCATAGAATCATAAGACATTTCACGTTGGATCCCTAAATGGTATCAATGCTTAAACAATATCTGTGAGCACGTGATTTTTGCCTCACACGAATTACTCCTAAAAGATTAAAAAAAAAGAGTTTTGCGTTGTTTGCAATATTTGTGGATTTTGGTATTATTTTTCTTATTATTCGTATATGTGTGTGCATGCATATTTGATTAAATTAATGAAAAATACAAAAAAAAAAAATATATATATATATATATATATATATATATATATATATATATATATATATATATATATATATATATATATATATATATATATATATATATATATATATATATATATATATGTAATAGCGTTTGGAACTTATTTTTAAAGTTTTGAATTAACTAGTAAATGGAAAATAACAAAATAATAAGGGTGTATTTCATTTTTGTTGCCATTATATGATTTTATTCTCTTTGTTAATTATGTGTCAATTGTTGTTAAGTATTAATATCCTTACGGTTTTATTTTTAATGATAAATTAATTAGAATTTTGGTTTTGTTATAAAAAAGGAAAGAAGAAAGGGCTGAAAATTAAGTTTGGGCTTCTAAATCTGGAGCCCAAACGAGACAGTCAGCCCAAGTCTTGCATTAGCCCAGTCCGTCTCTCACCGACACCTAAACGACGTCGTTCTGTTTTTAGTGAAGAGATCCAAGCAGTCGATCAGCGTTGATCTGATGGATCACATTAATCGCCCCATTGTTTGATCCTGGCCGTTGGATTCTCATCATCCGACGGCCTTAATCACTTCATGATACCCGATTCGTTTCACTCCAAAGACCGGTCCGGTCTTAAAATGACACTACACGACATCGTTTAGTTTAAGTGAGGAGATCCTGGTCGTTGATCGTAAATGATCCAACGATCAGGATTTAATCTCCTATTTCATATATAAAGCTCATCTCATACCCCGCCCCCCCAAGCCAGCCCCCCCTCTCTTCGTCTCTAAGCTTCAGAGACCATGCCTCTTGCCCCCACCGTCCCCCGCCGTGCACCACCGCCGGAAATCGCCTTATGGCGGTGGTCAGTCACCAAAGCCCCCCATTTTTACACCATAAGACCATCTCGACTCCCCCATTCCATATCAACGAACCATTTACCTCGAATCACTCCGGAACTCCTCGAATCTTCATTTGAAGATTCGAGTTAAGACCCAAACCACGCCAAACCTCACCAAAATCACACCATAGCTTCCCCTCACCTCCCTCATACCCCTACTAAACCTGGTTCATCTCGAATCTTGCTAGAACCGGTCGAGCCCCAAATCTCGGCCATGAACCCTAGACTTCGAGTTTCTCCCTAATTGAGGTCTAATAGACCTTAATTGGGATGTTTTCATTGTTGAAAACATCTCAATTAAGGTCCATTGGCCTCAAAAACGAAGAATCCAAGTTCGAATTGAATCCAAGTTCGAATTGAATCCAAGACGGGTCCGGGGTCCGTTCAAGCGCGGATTTGTCTTCTCACATGGTATTTCTTCTTTAATTTCTTCATATTCCGTCTGTTAATCAGTTGAATTTTATCCTCTTGCTTTTAGTTTTCTGTTTTGTTCTTCATCTCCAATAGACCTTTTATTCGGTCGATCCCCATCTCTATCTGTTTCAATTCAATGCTAATTGCTTTGTATGCGTAGTTTATTTAACGTCGTCAACAAGTTAACTTATTTGTATGATTGTTCATTACCTTGTCTTCCCGTATGCCATTCACCATTAGGGCTCGTTATCTGTTTGATTCTGGATTAGGAGTTAACTGGATATAATTGTTAGGATTGGATTAAGGCTAGTTGTTTAATCACCTGCCCATAAGACATCCTAGTGGAGCCTGCTGTTACAGCAGGGCACTCCACCAGGTTTGCACTTCACATTTTAATTAATTAAAGCCCACACTTAGACACAATATAGTGGCACAGGCAGAGGGATGGGTCTGCCCAGGGGAATCTACTGGGCTGGACAGAGATAGGAATGGGCAGGGGTATTAGTTTAGTTGGTGGCAGGCATTCAGGAGGAAATTTTAAAAAACTATAAGTATAGGGTTGAGTACACAATGAAAGAAAAACACTGAGAGTAGAGGGCATTCTGAAAACACTTAAATAGAGATACACACACAGATCGTAGGGGGAACACTGGTCGAAAGAAAAATACGCAGTGATAGAGAACATTGGGGAGGTATTCTGGAAACACAGTGAGAGACTAGACATACATTTTAGAGCACAGGATAAAGAAAACATTCTGTTTCTTTTAGCTCACTGCTTCAGGCAGTCTTTGAGTCTTTTGAGTTGTGTCTTGATACCACATTGGTTTTTTTGGAGTTCCTGAAGTAATCGTTAGGTATTTTGGAAGTTAAAGTTGGTCTATTGGGATTGTTTGATGTCACTCTTTGCTTTTTCGACATTGTTGATCATAGCATTAGGTTGTTTGGTTGTTGAAACTTGCTGGGGCTTCAGGTGTCTCCTCCTGGGTTGCTATAAGACCTTGCTACTGTTTTATTGGTCTTGATTGGATCTGTGCTGGTTTTCTTGCTCCTGTTTTGGGCTGCTCACTTCTGTTATCCATCAGTTGCTACTGATTGATACTGATTTTGCTTTTGGTCGAGTCCTACTGCTGTTTGGGTGTGGTTTTTGTTGCTGTTGGTTGTGTTTTTTTGTTGTTGCTGGCTGCTGTTCACTGCTACTATTGCTATCACTGCTGTAGCTGATCTCTTATTTCTCCATTTTTGCCAATTTCCAGGTATATTCTTACCCCATTGGCAGCTTGAAGTTTCAAACATTGTAATCACATCCTTGCAAATTCAATTTATGTGAAAGTTTGATACAATATATTGTTACTGTTTTCTCTTTATTTTTAATTGCTATTTGTAGTATTGTAGTGATAGATTCCTTTAATTGAATTCTCGTTAGTGCTAGATAGGTTTTGTTCGAAACTCAACTTGTAATTATACAAGACATTTGAGTTCTTTGTCTTGAGGTACACATGAGTTTAGAAAGTAGTAATCCATTAATTAAATAGTGGTAATGTGATTGATTAAAGTTAAGAATCTAAAAAGGCATATGTTTAGATTTTCATGTTTAGTGTAATTCCAATAGGTAATGTCAAATGAAGTTGGAAATAATTCTGTTTGCAGTAAGTGAAGTTAGTCATTTAGATAAGGATTTCATAAGCCATTATGTCATAATAATGCCTATTTCATAATTAGAGAATTCAACTTTTTTTTTGTTAAGCAAATTAATTCATATTAGTCTTTTGCAAGTTACAATAATTTGTCTATGAAGAGTTTAATTTGTCATAGGTTTAGTTCATTCAAACAGTAATGCTTCAGCTAATTCAGACGCAAAACTTGTTAATAATTGTATGATCTTTCCTACTCTTTCATTTGGGCTTGCCTCAGGCCCAGCCATGGAGGATACTGACGTTAGGCATTAATTTTTAAAACAAAGATGAAAATTGATATCATCTAAATTTATTCTAAAATAAGAAAAAATCAGTTAAAAAAAACAGTTTGGCAAACGAATTGAGTACTAGCGTTATGCATTCATTTTTCCTACACCAGCAGTGCTAGACTTCTAAAAACGGTAGGAGTAATTTGGTTTGATAGACATATTTTATATTGGGCTCGAATGCTATTATATGGCCCAGATCTGGAATAGACAGTTCAGCTCACTTGACTAGACTGTTAATTATAAGTAAATAAAATTCCATTTCGAATTAAAACCAATAGATTGAATAAATAGAAAATAGTCGTGTTAGGTTTGACCTTAAATAAAATGAGACGAGTCTCGCCGCACAGAAATATATAATTGCGGGGCTCTCAAATAATTGTCATGAGAACTTAAACTTGGAAGGATTGTTTAGTGAATTTCATGGTCTTTTCCCAAAGTTAAACAGACGATAGACTCTTTAGGCACGATTTGTAAATAAAATAATTTCCTAATTACGGGTGTGCATTTATGTGACCCAAATCTTACTCTCGGCGAAACTGAAACACATTAAAGTTGCAGGCGTACTGGTTGCGGTGCGGCTCGAAATGTGTTTTCGTGACGTCGCAATTCTTCTAAGAATTAAAGCGGAATATAAGAGCACATAAAAAAAATATATATAAAGAAATCAGATAGAAACAAAAATTGCAGTTGAGCGACCGTGCTAAAACCACGGAATCCGGGAGTGCCTAACACCTTCTCCCGGGTTAACAGAATTCCTTATCCAGTTTTCTAGTTTCGCAGACTATATTACGAAGTCATAAATTTCATCGGTTCGGGATCAAACCGGTGACTTGGGACACCATTATTTTCCCAAGTGGCGACTCTGAATTAAATAAATTAATCCCGTCTCGATTGTCCTTTAATTGGAAAAACTCCCTCGCGCTCTCGCGGGTGCGTAAAAAGGAGGTGTGACAGCTCTGGCGACTTTGCAGGGGACAACATTCTTGAACTTCGGTTCAGGGTCTAAGAATTCGAGCTCAGTTAAATTGTTGTTTTGTCTACATCTGATTTTATTACATGTTTAATTAATGTGCTACATGTCTACCGCTTTGATACTAGTTGCACTGTATATACAAACTGCTATATGTTTACCGCTTTGATATTGCGTGAACTGTATATAAAACTGTGCCGAAAACCCGTCTCTTCTTACCCTCGGGGATGTGCTTACTGGTTGAGACTCCCCTTTCGGTTAGTGTCAATACCAAAAATAAGAAAAGCGGCAGGATAAGTTACAAAGCCGGACGATCCCGCGGGTCCTCGGTACGTAGCTCCCTCCTCAAACCCGAGTTGTCTGCTCGGGTACACAGTCTAGTACCATTGAAAACATTAGGATATTGAGCCTAGATTTAGGACGTTTATTTGCATCATATCTGACTTAGGGGACTCAACACAGGGGTTGGGTCCGTCTAGGACAAGCAACCCGAAATGAAAAGACCATCTTGCTATATCATATTTGTTGTAAGCATTTATTTAGACTGGCATGCTGACCGGCTTTTAAATACTGAAGAAAAACGAAAAAAAATAAAGGGAAATAGTATGGGGAAATAAATATTTTTTCGGAGAATACAAAAATGTATTTTACCAACAAGTCAATAAATTTAGTTTGCCGATAAAAGACGACAGAAGGTTGACTTTGCCAACAAAATGGTTTTCTTGACAAAATGTGTTTTCATTGTCAGTCAATAAAAGAAAAAATAGTTGTTTTGACGGACCGAACTACGCGGGTTTGATTCTCACCGGGAGTGAGATACGTAGGCAGTCTTTAACGGGTACAACTTCCCTTTATCTCAAAATAAGTTTTTTTTTTAAAAAAAAAAAAAGAAGAAATAATGACGAAATGCCAGGATGTTTAAACTTTGCCTCAACGACCACCTTTTCATCAGTCTTAATATTTTGACCAGTCAATTCCTGTGGCCCGTTTCATTTTTTAAGAAAAAGATAGTTTTGTTTTGGTCAAATAAAGATTTCTCCTTCATCTAAAAAATTACCTTAATAAATGTGCAGAATGAGCACGAGTCAGAATACAACCGAAGCTATCATAAACAAGGTCCCCTTAAGTTTGCATACGTGGTGGAGCGACTTGGGCGAGCAAGGACAAGACGCAGTTAAGCTGTACCTAGGAGATCTAGTGGGGCTACTAAATATTCCCCGAGAGGAGACATCATACGAGCCTTGATCTCATTCTGGGATCCAGCACACAATGTGTTCCACTTTTCAGACTTTGAACTCACACCAACATTAGAAGAATTGGCCGGGTATATCGGAAGACCAAAAGTCCCTATGAGGGAACAATATCTCATTGCGCCAAGGGTAGTGACAGTACATAGGTTTTTGGATACTGTGAAAATCCGCAGAACTGTACACAACCCAGACTTATCAGAAGGGTTCTGCACTTTAGCATTTCTATATGATAAATATGGTCATTACGGGGGTTTCAGCAAACACAAAAGCAAAATCTGCAGTGGAGAAAACCAGTTAAAATGGGAAGAGCATAGACGCATCGCCTTCATGATAGCTTTCCTGGGTTCATTAATATTTCCCAGAAAGGACGGGAATATCAACATACAAGTGGCAGGGGTCGTCAGTACTTTGATGAAACAAAATAATAGTACTTTGGCTCCCATGATAATATCAGATATCTCTCGTGCACTCACTATCTGCAAAGCTGGAGGGGTCTTCTTTGAAGCTTGCAATGTACTGCTCCAAATGTGGATGATCGATCACTTATGTCGTCGCCCGCAGTTTATGAGGTATAGTTTATCGGAGAAAACCTGTATAGAAGAATTCCCTACGAGGGTCGAGGGACATGATTTGCCGGAGGGGATTAGCGGATGGATACGACTTTTGCGTTTGATTCCGGCCAGTAAGATAGAATAGACATTTGGCTGGCTACCCGTGGAAGAAGTCATATATGCATCGGCCACGGAATCATATTTATTGCTAATGGGCCTCAACAGCATCCAGCCCTACGCACCAGGTCGAGTATTGAGACAGTTGGGACGATGCCAAATAATCCCAAAAGAAGAAGACCTCAGCCCACATGTGGTTGAAATTGGACCGGGAGGACAGTTCCCTGAAGCGTTGGTTCGAAAGATTTGGAGTGAATGTCAAACATTGAAGATAGACACTCGGGTGCGAGATCGAGCCCGGGGTGAAGTATCGTCGGAATACCCTGCATGGTATAGCAAAGATCTGGAGCATCAAAGGCCCACAAAAAGGCCCCACCTCGGGGAGTTTGCTGGAGCGTCACAAGAACAATGGGACTGGTTGGCCAGGAGAAGAAGCTTATAGAACAAAGATTAGCATAATAGAGCAACGGACCCAGGAGCTCCAATTTGAAATGGATATGTAAGCCGCCGCCAACGAAGGAGATAAAAAGAAGTTGGCACAAGAAAATGACTTTTTGAGAGCTCAAATCCAGCAAATGAAAAGGGATGCTGACAGACAGTTGAGGAGTCGAGCAGACGAAAAATTCATAAAGGGTTTGAGAAGCCAAGTTGCCGATGTCCAAAGAGAATTGGAAGAGTCGAAAGCCCAAACAATGAGGATCCGTGCTAGCTGGAGAAAGGAGGCACATCAACATGCACTTCACCTACAATGGGTGGAAGAAGATTACACTGAGACCATCACTAGTCTAAGGGAGGCAAATGTTATCCTCAGGGAGCGGGTTTTCAAGCAAGCCCGAGATGCTATAGCAGACCTCGACCGTTGCCACAATTTGGTGGCCCGACTGCAAGAACAAGTGGATAGGCTCCTAGACCAAGTCACCAACAATGCTCAAAGATTGGGGGCGAAAAACCAGCAGATAGAACAGCTACTCAGAGAAAGGGACATGATCAAGGACAGAATTGGAGAAATCGGGCATTATGTCACCATGAAGTGCTTAGCTTGTGAACAAATGCCCCGCACCGACCGTTTTGCTTCAGTTATGGGCTATGTTCATCAGATCATGAGAGAATTAAGGGGGCTACACAAGGACCTTACACCAAGGCCCGCGGCAAGGCCGAATGATGCCTCGCGGGCCCCCAGGAATTTTAGAACATTAGATTTTTGATTAAAAATGTATTTTTGAAATATTGGGTCAAGCTAGTTGGCATTTTATTTTACTTTTTCGAGTCAAGCATTTCTTTTATTTTGTTGATTGTTGTAAGACATGTTTTGTAACTTTAAGGTTTTATTTGATATAAAAGTTACTGAATTTTGCCACAATCTTATTTGAACTACGCTCGGTCTGATTCGCGCAGGGACGTGATACGTAGGCAATCCACACAAGATTCGACCACCACTAAAAAGAAAGGAAAAGAATACGAAGGTTAATAAATAATAAGGCTTTCAAGGATAGTTGAAAAAGAGAAAAGAGAAAGAAGAAAAAAGAAAAAGAGAAAAAGAGAAAAGCTGGAATGATGCATGTGATGAGTACATGTAGAAAGGGTTATTTGGTTAGGTGCATTGCATCCAACGTGCTATAACATATCTGTTAAACTCGGTAAACTAACAAGTTTGTTGATTTCCAGAAAAGTTTAGCAGTTGGTTTGATAGAATATACTGGCCGGCCACCATTACCGTACTAGATCTAAAGGGCCAATTACAGCAAGCATGTCTAGTTCGGGTAAAAGTCTCGAGGAAGAGAAATCAGAGATACAAATCATGAAAGAAGAAGTAGATCGGTTGAAACAGCAGATAACAGAGATGCACCTAGCCTGGGCTAGGGGATAGTCTTCACCAAACCTCCCTACTCTCGCATCAGCTCCAGAATATCCATCCCCTGATCCTTCGACAAGCGCCCCACTCTATCCATACTATCAAGGGGAAAACCCTTATGCCACTCAAGTTCCACCAGCCAAACAAAATCCTCCTCCGGTCACCCCTATTTTTGTGGCACCCCCACTTGCTACTCTACAAAAGTCGTCCGGTGAGCCATATGTTCAAATCCATGACAATTCTTACTATCCTCCCGAGCCTACTTTTAGGGCTCCTGAACCACATACACACACCCCTCATTGGGATAACCCGGCAGAACCGGAAAAACACTTCCAAAGTTCGGAACATGAGGAAGTTATCAGAAAAGTTAAAAGCCTGGAGCAGTCCTTCGGGAATATGCACGGTTTGGGCAACCAGGTCAGTGTCGCTTACAAAGATCTGTGTCCATTCCCAGATGTCCAGTTGCCAGCCGGGTTCAAAATGCCCAAGTTTGACCTATACGAGGGGCATGGTGATCCGGTAGCCCATCTTCGAGGGTTTTGTAGTAAAATGCGAGGAGCCGGAGGACGAGATGAGATTCTGATAGCTTACTTCGGTCAGAGTTTGGGGGGATCTGCTTTGGAGTGGTACACTAGGCAGGATCCCAGCAGATGGTTTACGTGGGATGATTTGGCTCAGGCATTCATTGGCCAGTTCCAGTACAATCTTGAAATAGTCCCAGACCGCTTGTCACTACTAAAGTTAGAAAAGAAACCCACCGAAAGTTTCAGAGAATTTGGTTTCCGCTGGAGGGAACAGGCAGCAAGGGTAGATCCGCCTATGAGAGAGAACGAGATGGTGGATTACTTCTTGCAGATACTGGAGCCAACCTATTTCGCACATCTGGTGACGTCCGTGGGAAAGTCATTCACCGAGGTGATAAAGATGGGGGCTATGATCGAGGAAGGCTTGAAAGCCAACAAGATTATGAGTTATTCAGCGTTGAAAGCCACCACCCAAGCTATTCAAAGTGGTACCGGAGGAGTGCTTGGGAAAAAGAGGAAAGAAGAAGTCACGGTAGTTGAGTTCGGAACATGGTTCAGAAACAGAGGCCCCGCACCCCAGTATAACCCACCACAACCTCACCACCAAAACTACCTCCACAATCCATATAACTACCCGCAACACTACTATCCAGCACCTGATCCCCATTTTACTGTCCATCACGCTCAGTCATATTCCGCACCTCCCGTCCAGGCACCATGGCGTGCACCAAATCCACAGAACAATTACCCACCCCCGAGAGCCTATAGAAATCCCACGGGTGCGGGCTTTCGCCCAAACCAAGCATTCAAGGGCGACAGGGCGCCAAGGCCAAAGACTTTCACTCCCTTGGGGGAGTCCTACACCAGTCTGTTCCACCGTTTGAAGCAAGTAGGGTTGATAAATCCGGTTGAAGCTAAGCTACCAAACCCTCTTCCAAATAATCTGGACCATTCAGTAAATTGTGCATACTGCTCAGGATGTCCGGGACACGACACGGAAAAGTGTTAGAGGTTGAAAACAGCCATCCAGGAACTCATCGACACTCGCAGGATTGAGGTCCAGACTCCAATAGAGCCCAACATCAACCAAAATCCGCTTCCAACTCATCATGAGACCAACATGATCGAGGTTGTACGGGTAGAAGAAGGAAAGGAGAAAACCTCTCAGACTGTAATGATGATCAAGTCTAGTGGGGTAGGAATGAGAAAGGGGCCGAGCCTTGATGAGTCACCCATTTGCAAGAAGGACGTACAAATGGGGTTGGAAGCAGAAAAGGGAAGTGTGAACGAAGTACCGGTGAGGCCGGGGGAAGTAAAAATAATTGTACCAGGGGAAGCAACCAAACCCGTCTTGACGGTAGCAGGTGTTCGAATGGATCCTTTCATCATCAAGCCAGCAATACAGTTGCCAATAGTTGATAGCAAAGCCATCCCATGGTATTATGATCGGGTCACGATGACCTACAGAGGGAAAGAAGTTAAAGAGGAGGTCTGCGAAGCCAAGGGTTGACCCGCTCAGGGAGATGTTTTGCCCCTGCGGAGTTGAGGAAGACTACTCCGGCAACACTAAAAAAGCCGGTAACTGACGAAGAGGCAGAGGAATTCCTGAAAAAGATGAAGCTGCATGATTATTCTGTCTTAGAACAGCTGAAGAAAACCCCTGCGCAAATCTCATTGCTATCCTTGCTGATACATTCCGAAGAACATCGGCAAGCTTTGATGAAAGTTCTGAATGAGGCCCACGTACCTGATAAAATCTCAGTGAGTCATTTGGAGAAGATCACCAATAGGATCTTCGAAGCGAATCGGATCACCTTCACCGATGATGAGTTGCCTGAGGAAGGCACCGAGCACAACAAGGCTTTATATCTTACGGTAAAGTGTGAGGAGTCGGTGGTTACCAAAGTCCTTGTCGATAATGGATCCAGTGCTAACATCTGTCCTCTCTCTACACTGGACAAGTTGAAAGTGGACATCGGCAGGATACGCAAGAACAGCATATGTGTTCGAGGGTTTGATGGAGGAGGCAAGGCGTCGGTCGGGGACATAGTGTTAATCTTGACAATTGGGCCGGTGGAGTTCACCATGGAATTCCAGGTGCTGGACATGGTAGTGTCATATAACCTTCTGATAGGGCGACCATGGATCCATGCCGCAAGAGCAGTTCCATCCAGCCTACACCAACTCATCAAGTTTGAGTGGGGCCAATAGGAGATCGTCGTCCATGGAGAGAATGATCTACAACCAGGCACCATCGTCCCCTTTGTTGAGACAGAAGAAGATGTTGGGCCGTGGGTATACCAGATCTGCGATGTGGTATCCGCCAACCGAGTTCCAGAAGGGGAATGCATTCCTGATGACAGAATAATTACTGGAGACGTCATGGTGGCTCATGAAATGTTGAGACATGGTTTCATACCCGGCAAAGGTCTAGGTGCTTCTCTGCAAGGAATCATACAACCGGTATCCGTGGTCAAAAACGTAGGAACCTTCGGCTTGGGATTCAAGCCAACATAAGAGGACATCCAGCAAGCCAAGAAGAATAAGCAGAAGACATGGGTGCTCCCGAAGCCGGTTCCACGCCTTTCCCAAGCTTTCGTCAGGTCCTGGAGTAAGAGGACATCCGACGACAAAGATTCCCGGTCCTATGGTTAGGCCAGACGAAGAGTTCTTAAGAAAGTTCGAGGACCTATTCGCAGATGTATGCATGCTCGAGGATGGCGAAGGATCCAGCCATGCCGAGATACAGTTTGTGGGATCAAAAGCAAAATTGAATAATTGGAAGGCTACTCCTCTCCCTATCCGGAAGGAGTCTTGGTAGTTTGTTTTGGATTGTCTTCTTTCGAAATTTTGTGTTGGGGTTGTCCCCGGAGTAAAATCCGTTTGTTTTAGTTCATTTTGATTTGAGTTTGCAAGTTTTGTTTTTCCTTGTACTGTTCTCATTAATGAAATTTTGTTCCCTTCGTGTCTAATTTTGTTTATTTTCCTTCTTTCTTACTTTTCTGAACAGCTTTCTTTCAACTGATCTTAATGATATGGCGTGCTTAAAGATTAATCAACCCACTCTAGAAAGTCAATCAAGTTTGGAAATAATAACGCATGAAATAAGAAGTGACGAGAGTGAATCGGAATAGGCGATGATGAATCCGTAGAAGAAATTGGTGAAGAATTAAGTCACTTCGAGGAAAAACCCAAACCAAATTTTAATGATACTGAGGCTGTTAATCTGGGGAACACAGATGACGTCAAAGAAACCAGGATAAGTGTCCATATTGAACCAAACCTGAGAGAAGAGTTGATCAAAACACTCATGGAGTTTAAAGACATTTTCGCATGGTCATACGACGACATGCCGGGACTCAGCACTGATCTAGTGGTTCATAAATTTCCCACTGATCCGGCATATCCTCCCGTCAAGCAAAAACTGTGGAAATTCAAGACGGAGATGAGTGTAAAGATCAAGGAGGAAGTAACCAAGCAGTTGCAGGCGAAAGTCATTCGTGTCACTCGATACCATGAATGGTTGGCTAATGTAGTACCGGTGCCAAAGAAAGACGGAAAGATCAGAGTATGCGTGGACTACCGCAACCTCAACAAGGCGAGTCCTAAGGATAATTTCCCGCTTCCCAATATCCATATCCTGATTGATAATTGCGCCGGGCGTGAAATCGGATCCTTTATGGACTATTATGCGGGGTATCATCAGATCTTGATGGATGAAGAGGACGCGGAAAAGACGGCTTTTGTCACACCGTGGGGGACTTATTGCTACCGGGTGATGCTATTCGGTTTGAAGAACGCATGGGCAACATACATGAGGGCGATGACTACGGTATTCCATGACATGATACACAAGGAAATTGAAGTGTACGTGGATGATGTGATCATAAAATCTTGACGTCGAGAAGACCACGTTGCCGACCTCAGGAAGTTCTTTCAAAGACTTCGAAGATATGACATCAAGCTCAATCCGGCCAAATGCGCATTTGGAGTTCCATCAGGAAAATTGCTAGGATTCATCGTCAGCCGACGGGGCATTGAGTTGGACCCATCCAAAATCAAGTCCATTCAGGAGCTACCCCCGCCAAAGAATAAAACAGAGGTAATGAGTTTGTTGGGAAGGTTAAATTACATCGGTAGGTTTATTGCTCAGCTTACAACAACCTGTGAACCCATATTCCATCTGTTGAAGAAAGACGCTGCGATAGAATGGACGACAGAATGTCCGGAAGCGTTTGACCAAATCAAAGGGTATCTGTCAAACCCACCCGTACTGGTTCCGCTTGAACCGGGTAGACCCCTGATTCTCTATCTAACGGTCTTGGAGAATTCGTTCGGCTGCGTGCTGGGGCAGCATGATCTTACTGGCAGGAAGGAACGGGCCATTTACTACCTCAATAAGAAATTCACGGTCCACGAGGTCAAGTACACTCATCTAGAAAAGACATGTTGCGCTTTGACTTGGGTAGCCCAAAAGTTGAAACATTATTTGTCTTCTTACACCACTTACCTCATTTCGCGTTTAGATCCGTTGAAGTATATTTTCCAGAAACCTATGCCTACAGGGAGGTTGGCAAAATGGCAAATATTACTTACAGAGTTTGACATCATATACGTGACAAGGACGACTATGAAAGCTCAAGCCCTAGCCGATCACTTAGCTGAGAATCCTGTTGATGACGGATACGAACCTCTGAGGACGTATTTTCCGGACGAAGAAGTACTACAAATTGATGGGTTGGAATTAACCGAGGACCTAGGGTGGAAGCTTTTCTTCGATGGAGCGGCGAACGCAAAAAGAGTCAGAGTAGGGGTTGTGCTTATCTTTGAAACAGGGCATCATTATCCTGTTACTGCTCAACTGCGTTTTCATTGCACCAATAATATGGCTGAATACGAGGCATGTATCTTGGGGTTGCGATTAGCGGTGGACATGGATGTACGGGACGTCTTGGTCTTGGGGGACTCGGACCTTCTGGTACATCAGATTCAGGGAGAATGGGAAACCAGAGATTTAAAGCTTATCCCGTATCGTCAGTGTTTGCATGATCTGACCAAGCGCTTTCGATCAGTAGAATTCAGGCACATCCCAAGGATGCATAACGAGGTTGCCGATGCTTTGGCTACTTTGGCATCAATGCTACATCACCCGGACAAGGTTCGTGTCGATCCGTTACATATTCAGGTTCGGAATCAACATGCTTATTGTAATATGATAGAAGAAGAGATGGATGGTGAGCCATGGTTTCATGATGTCAAAGAGTACCTCAGGTTAGGAGTATACCCAGAGCAAGCAACCGGAGATCAAAAGCGAGCTATTCGGCGGTTGGCGAACGGATTTTTCCTTAGTGGAGGGGTGCTGTACAAAAGAACCCCAGATTTGGGATTGTTGAGATGTATAGATGCAAGTCAAGCCACGACAGTGATGACGGATATACACTCGGGAGTTTGCGGACCACACATGAGCGGATACGTATTGGCAAAGAAGATTCTTCGAGCAGGATATTATTGGCTCACTATGGAGCGGGATTGTATAAGTTTCGTGCGAAGATGCCATCGGTGTCAGATACACGGAGATTTGATTCATTCTCCACCGACTGAATTGCATACAATGTCAGCACCATGGCCGTTTGTCGCATGGGGTATGGATGTTATTGGACCTATAGAACCTGCGGCTTCCAATGGTCATAGGTTCATTATGGTAACGATCGACTATTTTACCAAGTGGGTGGAGGCCAAAACCTTCAAATCAGTGACCAAGAAGGCGGTGGTGGACTTCGTACATTCTCACATCATCTGCAGGTTTGGAATTCCAAAGATAATCATCACAGATAACGGTGCAAATCTTAACAGCGGATTGATGAAAGAGGTATGTCATGAGTTCAAGATTACACACCGAAATTCCACACCATATCGTCCCAAAGCAAATGGTACGGTTGAGGCAGCAAACAAGAATATAAAGAAGATATTGAGGAAGATGGTAGAAGGGTCTAGGCAATTAATGGCATGAAAAATTACCATTTGCACTGTTGGGATATCGCACTACCGTCCGGACTTCGGTAGGTGCAACTCTTTACTTGTTGGTGTACGGGACTGAAGCAGTAATACCCGCAGAAGTTGAAATTCTATCCCTCCGAATTGTCGCTGAAGCTGAGATCGACGATGATGAGTGGGTCAAAACCCGATTAGAGCAATTGAGGTTGATCGACGAGAAGAGATTGACAGCAGTATGTCATGGCCAATTGTATCAAAAGAGAATGGCAAGAGTATATAACAAGAAGGTACGTCCCAAGAAATTTGAAGTGGGGCAACATGTGTTGAAGAGAGTTCTACCACATCAGGCAGAAGCGAAAGGCAAGTTCGCTCCAAATTGGCAGGGACCATTTGTTGTGACTAGGGTATTATCCAACGGCGCATTATGTCTAACTGATATTGAGGGAAGATGCACTGATATGGCTATCAATTCCGATGCGGTCAAGAGATATTATGTGTAATTCTTTAATGTATTTGTCAACGTTTGGTTTCGTTTGTGTGTATTTTTGCATTTTTCGGAGAATGAAATGACAGAGGCGATTTTTCTACTACCCAAACACTTTAACCTTTGTTTTCCCCTTTGAGCCTTAATAATTCTTTCATATACCCTCTTTCGGAATCACCAGGGAAGATGTGTAACAAAATAGAAAAAAGAAACAAAGAAAAGACACAAGAAAAAGTGAACTACGTTCGACCCTGATTCCTCAAGAAGGATACGTAGGCGCCACACGGCTCGGTCATAATAAAATAAAAATCAAAGATTCCCCAAGCAACAAAACCGGGGCAGAAGTCATTGTTTCATTTGAAAAGATGGTGTGGATTCCGAAAGTTGTAATGAGCTAACCATTGAGGTTAAACCCCTTTTCTTTAGCCTCACGCACAAAAACCACATTAATGACCGAAAAAGACCTCTCGATCAGTATTTGAGAAATGCCAAATCATGCGAATGAAAACCAAAAGCGACACTCCGATCCTCGATTGAATCCAGGATGCACAAGCCGGAAACGGTGAAAACCCTCGCGGGCACCTTGAGGCGAAGAAAGTTGAGAGAAATAAAATGAGAGAGTCTTACGGTGAAAACCTTTACGGGCACCCTAAGGCGACGGGAGATCGAGAGAAATGAGAGAATCTCATTAGTGAAAACCCTTTGAAGGGCACTATGAGGTGACAAGGCGAGATGGTTACAAGGTGTCCGCATGAGACAAGGTTTGGGCATTCGTTTACTTCTAGCAGAACGCGGCCATCAGAAAGTGATTGACATGCATAGACTGGGTAGATTAATCTCAAAGGCGCGGCATAACCATTGAATCAGTCACACATTCAGATAAGTTTTCCTATTTTTGAGTTCAGAAAAGTTTTCCTTTTCTTTTGTCATTTGCGGTCAGCATTCTTTTTCTTTTCTTTCGTTTTCGAAAATTGATTTTTCAAAGCTTACTACCAAGTCTCCCAAAGCGGTACAATGAAAATGAATAGGCGTGGAACGAGGCAATAAGGCAAAAGGCGTTCCGATATTAAGATTGGAACGACAGGGTTGATTGGGAGGTTCACAGGAATTATGGAGTATGATGGACACATATAGCACGTCCGGAAGATGATTTCTCACAACAAATCACCGGTTGAAAAGGGTCGGACCAAACCGAAGGATTGAAATAAAAGGAGAGATGAGAGACCATCTGTGGAAAGAGCATCATCCCCAGCAAGTGTCAACGGCGCTCCCAAAAGTTCGAGGGAGGCCAAGCAGCTGAAAGAGAAAAGGAAAATGGCCCCAACAAGAGCGGCACGACCACTCACTGCGTTTTGAAACTAACAATTTTTCTTTGATTTAAAGCAGGAAAATAGGGTTCGTCGGCAGAAAAGCATGCCACGTAGAAGGTCATCAAACTGGGGCAGAAAATTTTCTCCGATTGCGAAAATTTTCTTGAAAGCAAAACACCCAGTGGATAAGGATAGAAAACAACACGAGATTTCGGGAAATGCCCGTTCCGAGCAAAATAGTGTTGAGAGAGGCCAGACAACACGAGGGGTGATCTTTGAGCCTGGTATCATCCCCAGCAGTCGTTGGAAAATGAAACACTAACTCTGAGATTCCCCCAGCAGCATTATATCCCATAAGCTTTTCAAGGAGGCCAAAGCGTAGTCCCAGAGGAGGTCTGGGAAGAAGGAAGAGGAAAAGCGTTCCCCCGCCAGGGTGATCCTCAGTTAACGACATTTCAACCCCCGGCAAGTCCGAGAGAGAATGAGGGGTGAAGGAAATAAAGAATACTTCCCTAGTAGCATCATCTCCAGCAGGTGAGTAAACAATTCCGAAGATATCTCCAGCAGCCAAAGTAAAAGTAACACGACCCAGGGGGAAAGCAAGTCCAAGACGAGGTAATTCAGAAGAAAAGTGGCCCAAGAGGCAATGCAGGAAGAAGAAAATGGTACAGAAAACAAAGGTAGGCGATAAGGATGGGATGAAATTAGAAGTTGTAGTTGAAGTCAGGGAGCCCGCCTGAAGAATGGAGTGGCGATTTTATTTCGAAGTTGTAGTTGAAGTCAGGGAGCCCGCCTAAAGAATTTGTTTTATTTTACATCGTCCTTTGCATATTTCATAAATTATTGCCAGAATGCATTTTAATTTCAAAAGTTGCTAATAAAAGCAGGCGCCTACCTGTATAACAAGAGGCATGTCTTCAGTCTTTACATTGCAGGTCTTGAAACCAGTAACCCACCATAAAGCAGAGAGTTACAACAAGAGTTCCCAACGCAAATTCAAGCGCATGAGTCAAAGGAAGGGAGGGAATGAAGGAAAATTTTCCCAGCATCATTATCCTCAGCAGGCAAGTAAACAATTCTAAAGATATCCCCAGCAGTCAGGAGGGAAAGCAACACGACCCAGGAGGAAAACAGTTCCGAAACAAGGTAATGGTTCAAGAGTCGATGCAGCAAGAATAAAATGGTACAAGAAGCAAAGGAAGGCAATCTAGTTCTGAAGTTGTAGTTGAAGTCAGGGAGCCCGCTTGAAGAATGGAGTGGCGATTTATTTCGAAGTTGTAGTTGAAGTCAGGGAGCCCGCCTGAAGAATGGAGTGGCGATTTATTTTGAAGTTGTAGTAGAAGTCGGGGAGCCCGCCTGAAGAATGGAGTGGCGATTTATTTCGAAGTTGTAGTTGAAGTCGGGGAGCACGCTTGAAGAATGGAGTGGCGATTTTATTTCGAAGTTGTAGTTGAAGTCGGGGAGCCCGCTTGAAGAATGGAGTGGCGATTTTATTTCGAAGTTGTAGTAGAAGTCAGGGAACCCGCCTGAAGAATGGAGTGGCGATTTTATTTTGAAGTTGTAATTGAAGTCGGGGAGCCCGCCTGAAGAATGGAGTGGCGATTTTATTTTGAAGTTGTAATTGAAGTCGGGGAGCCCGCTTGAAGAATGGAGTGGCGATTTTATTTTGAAGTTGTAATTGAAGTCGGGGAGCCCCCTGAAGAATGGAGTGGCGATTTATTTCGAAAGTTGTAGTTGAAGTCAGGAAGCCGCCTGAAGAATGGAGTGGCGATTTATTTCGAAGTTATAGTTGAAGTCAGAGGGAGCCCGCTGAAGAATGGAGTGGCGATTTATTTTGAAGTTGTAGTAGAAGTCGGGGTTCGCGGACTGTTAAATAGAGTCATTCTTTTCCTCGATTCGGGATTTAACCGGTGACTTGGGACACCATAAATCTCCCGAGTGGCGACTCCGAAATGATTAAAATAAATCCCATCTCGATTGTCCTTTAATTGGAAAAACTCTTTGCACCCTTGCGGGTGTGTAAAAAAGAGGTGTGACAGTGATCTTTGAGCCTGGTATCATCCCCAGCAGTCATTGGAAAATGAAACACTAACTCTGAGATTCCCCCAGCAGCATTATATTCCATAAGTTTTTCAAGGAGGCCAAAGCGTGAGTCCCAGAGGAGGTGTGGGAAGAAGGAAAAAGAAAAGGGGTCCCCCGCCAGGGTAATCCTCAGTTAAGGACGTTTCAATCCCCAGCGAGCCCGAGAGATAATGAAGGGCGAAGGAAATAAAAAAGGGGAAATAAAGAATACTTTCCCAGCAGCATCATCTCCAGTAGGTGAGTAAATAGTTCCGAAGATATATCCAGCAGCCAAAGGAAAAGTAACACGACCCAGGGGGAAAGCAATTCCAAGACAAGATAATTCAGGAGTCAGGGAGCCCGCCTGAAGAATGGAGTGGCGATTTTATTTTGAAGTTGTAATTAAAGTCAGGGAGCCCGCCTGAAGAATGGAGTGGCGATTTTATTTTGAAGTTGTAATTGAAGTCGGGGAGCCCGCCTGGAGAATGGAGTGGCGATTTTATTTTGAAGTTGTAATTGAAGTCAGGGAGCCCGCCTGAAGAATGGAGTGGCGATTTTATTTTGAAGTTGTAATTGAAGTCAGGGGAGCCCGCCTGAAGAATGGAGTGGCGATTTATTTCGAAAGTTGTAGTTGAAGTCAGGGAGCCCGCCTGAAGAATGGAGTGGCGATTTATTTCGAAGTTATAGTTGAAGTCAGGGAGCCCGCTGAAGAATGGAGTGGCGATTTATTTTGAAGTTGTAGTAGAAGTCGGGGAGCCCGCCTGAAGAATGGAGTGGCGATTTTATTTCGAAGTTGTAGTTGAAGTCGGGGAGAGCCCGCTTGAAGAATGGAGTGGCGATTTATTTCGAAGTTGTAGTTGAAGTCAGGGAGCCCG
>JASVEL010003059.1:0-141048 GCA_032618575.1 Nicotiana noctiflora | reverse complement strand
AACAAATGAATACTTTTCAGATTTTTTATTGTTTTTCTAACAAGAGTAACACCATAACACATGAAAAACCTCACACTAGGGCAGAGGAAAAAAAATTCTTTGTTTTGTTGTTAAATAGGTATTGACCTGGAAGCAAGAAGTACATTTGAAAGTCACACGAAGGAATGGAAGCAGTATATCATAAACAAGAAATAATAAAAAATCCACAAAAAAGTAGGATGCAATTAAAGAGCAACATGTGATATGGAAAGCAAGACAATGCAAGAAGACAAGTCATAGATAGGATTCTCTTGTAATTATAAGATCATAGCTTAAAATAGCTTCTTTATTTTCATTTTATCCCGGTGTAATAAGGAGTTAGTCAGTGTTTATAGCAACAACAACAGCAACAACAAGTCTTGGTAGTTCAAACTACCAGACCTTCCCGAACTACAGTGACCTGATTCCTGTTTAGCCCAGGATATGTAGGTAACCTCTGAAGCAGGGTGCGGTCAAAATATTTTCAAAATGCTTCTTACGGAAAATGCCAGTGGGCAAAAATCTCTCATTACTGCTCACTTATCTTTGCATTGAAACTCTTCATGTTCCCGAGCAAAGAGGGGCAGCTGTGAGCACGTGATTTTTGCCCTAAGCAAATAAATTCCAATATAAATATAAATAAATGCAAAAATAGTTTTGGGTGTGCAATTGTGTGATACTTGTGTGTTTTTTTTTAAAATAAATGTGAAATTAAAACTACAAAAGGAATAAATTAGAAAATGTCACAAAAATATGAAAATTTAGAAAAAATCATCAAAAACTACAAAAATAACGAAAAAACAAAAGAAAATGACAAAAATATCATATAATACCAGAAAATCAGGAAAAAATAGAAAATAAAAGAAATATAACAATTAAAAATAAATACAAAAAGAGAAAACTGAAATACAAAAGAAAATACCAATAAGTAGTTAAAATACAAGAGAAAAATATAAAATACAATACAATTTGGGTTAAATACGAAATAGATGTACATTTGAATAAGCCCAAGTATAATAGGCCTAAAAGACCCAGCTGGTCTGCCTAAGCCATTGGCCAAACGACGACGTATAGGGCATTTAAATCTCAACCGTTGGTGAAAACAATCCAATGAACCAGATGAGGCGGTTCGATTGGAAATCAAACGACGCCGTATAGAATACCAAACTAGGCCGTCCAAATGAATGATCAGATGGATGGCATTTAATCTCATTAAGAGTTAAACGACATAGTATAATAAAATAATCCTAGCCGTTCAAAATTAAACATCTAACGGATGTAAAGCATCCTCCTACTTAATTAACGGTGCCGTTTAAAAGGAGAAGATCCTGGCCGTTGATCTTAGTTGATCCAAAGGCCAAGATTACACGATATCAGAGGAGTATATATATACTCATCTCCGTTCAAATCAATTCATTACATACACATTCATATACACACTATAAACCCTAGCAGATTCCCCTTCTACCTTCTTCTTCCTTAAGTCTCCCATGGAGACTGGCCGGACTGGCCTTAAACCACCGTCGTCTCCGGATCAATCAGCCATCAAACACTTCACCCCTAGCCTCCAAACACTACAACCACCATAAAAAACCCAGTAAACCAAAGATCCTCTCTTTTCTTGAAACTCTGGTCGCCGGAACCCTAGCCGGCGACCTCAAAACCTATGAACCAGCCTTCGAGCTTAACACCATAAGACCGCCTTGAAGAGATCTTTCACCTCATGTAGGTGGCGTATCTCGAATCTTACTGGAACTCGTCGAATATAACAAAAAGGCTCGCCGGAACCCTACTCCGGCGAGCACCCAAAAATAACCCCTACCCCAAAACCTCTGAACCAGGCCCCAGACCACCCCTTACCTACCAAAAACTCAAAAAGAAGCCTCATCGGAGAAATCCAAAAGTTACAAGACTAAAGGTCTTCAAAATCTTAGAGATCTGTAAAGAAATAAAGTAGAAAGAAAGAACGAAAACAAAGAAAGAAAAAAGAAAGCCCCAAAAAAAAAGCTAAGTTTTACTATCCATGTTCTTTTTCTTTGTCTGTTCTCTGAAAATGTTTTCTCTTTGACATGTTCTTGATATTCTTGTTAGCCTATCTCTTTTGCATGCTTAAGATCTACCTCCGTTACACATGCCTAAATCTGTTAAGTGTTTTTAGGTTTCCTAATGTGTATTACGTATGAATCATGGTTAAATAGGCTTTCTTATGTTTTTTCTCATCATGCTTTGTCTAAAATTAAGCTTTGATTAATTGGGATTCAACCATTATCAAACCTTCTCTCTGATTTCTAATTGATTTGCGATTAAGGCGATATGTGCAAAATAAAATGAACTGGCTATATTTGTAATCTGATTCATTTGTGAGTCCATTCTGAATCTTTGATGCTTTTGTGATTTGTGTCATGCTTGTAAAAATTTTGTGGTTAGTTCTGAAAGCTAAAATAATGTGGCTATTTCTGAAAGAGTAAAATTTGGTCGTTAAAGTGGCTATCTCTGTTATGAAGTAGTTATGCTAATGGTACTAAGTGGTTAGTTTTAAAAGCTTATCTCTGTTAGTGTCTTTGTGTTAATAAAGGGTTATATGTTAAATAAGGATTGGGTCTGTTAGATGTGGTCTAAATTTGAAAAGGGGTTTTGGGGCTAAATCTGGCTGTCTTAAAACTGTTATAAAAATTGGGCATTAGTTGGTGTTCGCTACATGAAAATCATCTTTGTCAATTTTTCTGATAGTATTGTGTATTAGGATTATTTTTTTAATAAAAAACTGGAAACTATCAAGTCTCTTTGTGGGGCTTTCTTTTGCTTATCGACTAAGTCAGAGGCTTCTGATGGCATGCTTTATAAAGCCTTTTGAGGATGCACATGGTGCAGTCCTTTCCATATTTGCAGGCTTTTGTTACTTGGTAATTGGAAATGATGACTATGGTTGGCTTACTTTCAGGTTAGCAAGATGAATCTCAACAATGTTAAGGTTCCTAAGATGCCCGGCGGTGGTGCAGCTTCCGCTTTGATCAAGTTGGGAGTAGTGGCTGGTCTTGGTGTGTATGGAGTTGCTAACAGTCTCTACAATGTTGATGGTGGACATCGTGCAATTGTGTTCAACCGTATTATTGGTGTTAAAGATAAGGTAACTACTTTTGTTGCCCTGTTGGGTGGACTTCTCTAGGAAATATTGGTGGTGTTAAGGAGAAGGTATATATTTGCTTTGTTGCATAGACTCTTGGCACACTTCATCGGTGGATAAGTTGTATTGACTTGACTAGAATAAGTCACCCTCAGAATTGTGTCTCTGTTTTGCATGTCGAGACCAAAAGTTTATTCACATTCTTGTGGATCCGACGGCCTTCTGCAGTATTTAATTTCTTTTTCTAGTATGGTCTTTACTCTTTAATACTTCCCTTGTTGATTATGTTTGGTGGATATAATTCATGAGGTTCAGCAGTTGTGCATAGTTCTTTTACGGGGAAACATGTTTCTACGTAATGCCAAGTTTCACAAAATAGAAGTAATTGTACTTATGATGTTGATATTTCATAAATTCTGTCATGTCCTGGCATTAGTAATTCTTACTAAATGCCTTATGTTTTGTTCCTGTGTTATATTTATGTGATTTATGCTAACATCACTAATGCTTGTCCTTTTTGTTTTTGTTTTGTTTTTTCTCTTCTTGTCTTTGCGTCGGGGGTCGATTGGAAACAACCTACCTGCTCTATCGGGTAGGGGTAAGGCCTGCGTACATAATACCCTCCCCAGACCACACCCTGTGGGACTATACTGGATAGTTGTTGTTGTTGTTGTATCTTATGTAGATATAAATAATAAAATGGTCCACTCCTTTTCACCTTTAGGGTGTGTTTGGTATGAAGGAAAATGTTTTCCATGGAAAATATTTTCCTAGAAAATGTTTTCATGGAAAATGAGTGATTTTATCACTTATTTTCTCTTGTTTGGTTGGTAAGTGGAAAACATTTTCCGGAAAATATTTTCTATGTTTGGTTAGAGAATAAAAAATAGTTTTTTTAGAAAAATATTTTTTTTGCAACTCTCCTACCCCTCCCCTTCCCGAAGTACCTAAAAATTGACACAATCTAAAGGAACTAATGTGATGCTTTACTTTTTAACGCAAAAATCGCGTATTTTCGAATCGATAAATTTATAATTTCTAAACCCGTAAACTTCCGAACTCATAATTTTGGAACTTGTAAAATATTGAGCCTTTAAATGATAAATAATAAAATTAAAAACTGAAAAATATATTTTAAAATTTTTTCAGGGGGTGGGGGTGGGGGTGGGGGTGGGGCGAGGGGGGGCAGTAAATCGAAAAAAAATAAAAATTTAAATTACAAAAAAAAAGTAATTTTTTTTTTGTGCGGGGGGAGGGTGCGGGGGGAGGGGGTAGGGGTGGGGGTGGGTGGTGCAGAAAAATAAGAAAACGGAAATTTAAAATTATAGAAAAAAAATTAAGGTAAAAGAATTTTTTTTTTGCGGGGTGGGGTGCCAGGTTATTTATGGTATTTGTTTACTTCACTAATGCTAGTCCTTTTTGTTTTTGTTTTATTTTTTCTCTTCTTGTCTTTGCGCCGGGCGTCGATTGGAAACAGTCTCCCTGCTCTATCGGGCAGGGGTAAGATCTGCGTACATATTACCCTCCTCAGACCCCACCCTGTGGGACTATACTGGGTAGTTGTTGTTGTTGTTGTTGTTGTCATGTCCTGGCACATTGATATGTTTCGTATTTGCTGACTCTTTATGTGTGTTTTGGATTCTTTTTCTTTGATTTTCTTGGATCTTGTTACTTCAATGTGGTTGTGGGAGACTTATGGCCTAGTGTATGGCCTTTACCTGTTTTTCCTCTGTTTATATGTGCCGGCGGTCTTACTGATAAGTGCACTAAATGTTTGATGAATAGGTTTATCCAGAAGGGACACATTTCATGATCCCTTGGTTTGAAAGGCCGGTCATTTATGATGTTCGTGCACGTCCTCATCTAGTGGAGAGCACTTCAGGAAGTCGTGACCTTCAGATGGTAATTTCTCTGAAACATGTGTTGCTCCATTTTACAAGATATTAAAGGAAAAGAGAAGGGAAACATTTCATCTTGACTTGTTAAGGGCAAACGTTGGTCATAGTCAACATTTTGCTTAATCCTAGGAACAATTTGTTCTCGTGGTTTTGGGAGAATAACAGGTTTAAATGAAAAATAATTTTCTAACTTATTTCACAGGTCAAAATTGGTCTTCGAGTTCTCTCTCTTTACATTTCTAATGTTGCTCTTTGTCAAAGTAGTTATTGTGCTAGAGATGGTAATATCTCCCATCCTTACTGCGTGAGTGATGGTTCGGAGGAAATGTTCAATTGTTAGATATACCACTTCTTCCTCTGGCACCTAACTAAATTTTCTTCTTTGGCTTACCTAGAAACTATTTGAAATCGTCTCCGTTTTGCTCAATTTTATGTACTTTTTGTAGAATGTTAGCAGAGAAATACGCAAGATTTTGACAGAGAGAGCAGCTAACTTCAACATTGCGCTAGATGATGTGTCCATTACCAGTCTAACTTTTGGAAAGGAATTTACGGCTGCAATTGAAGCAAAACAGGTGGCTGCTCAAGAAGCTGAGAGGGCTAAGTTTGTTGTGGAAAAGGCTGAGCAAGATAAGCGAAGTGCTATTATTAGAGCTCAGGTAAAAA
The DNA here is from genome assembly GCA_032618575.1 of Nicotiana noctiflora. Classification (NCBI taxonomy): domain Eukaryota; kingdom Viridiplantae; phylum Streptophyta; class Magnoliopsida; order Solanales; family Solanaceae; genus Nicotiana; species Nicotiana noctiflora. The sequence continues at coordinate 135,342 of JASVEL010003059.1, read as the reverse complement.
TATTTCCAGAGCAAGATACTGGCATATTTCAATTGCTGGCTTGATAGTGTTTTTTTTCCGTGTGTTCTGCTTCGCTCTTGGAGAAGAAAATTGAAGGTGAAACTAAATGTTGAATTCTCTCTGTGTTGTTCCACAGGGTGAGGCTAAAAGTGCCCAGCTCATTGGTCAATCTATTGCCAACAATCCGGCATTTATCACGCTTAGGAAAATTGAAGCCGCAAGAGAAATTGCACAAACTATGTCACATGCAGCCAACAAGGTGTACTTGAGCTCAGATGATCTGTTGCTCAATCTTCAAGACTTGAACTTGGATAGTGCTGGAAAAAGGTGAAATTTTGATACTACCAAATAAAACAATTCCTGTTTCAACATTTCATGTTATTCCCCAAACCTGTTAAATTGCGGGGACGCTGCAACTTGTTTTTGCATAGTGACTGATCCAACTTCTTTGTTTCTTGGACTGGAAAGGGACTCCTTTGTCTTAAGGACTTCTTGTCAAAGGAAAGCCCTTGTCCTGTTTTGGATGTTAGTAAAACGTTTATTATGCACCAAAAGAAACAAACAGAATTGTACCCGGTGTTTTCTGTCTTCTTATTTTTCTCTCATATCCTCTCTACTTGCACAAATTGAAAACATTTGATACCTTCCTACCCTTGCAGAGATAGATACATCTTTGGTTATTATCATGGATTTAAATTTAGGATTAAGAAATTGTTGAACTTTTATACTTTTGGTCTTTTTGAGTGGAGCGATGAATATAGAAGTCATTCTTGGACATCTCACAAAATATATGAAACAAATTCAAATTAGCATAAATACCAATTTTTTAAAATTAACCACATAACAGGATAACTAAACATAAACGTGTTCTTTTCTCACGATGGCTCAGATTTGAGGACCTCAAAGAGTTTGGTGCGTTAATAAGGTCTAATTATAATAAAGTTAAGAGAATCATAAATTGAGTGTCATGTACTACGATGGTGACCTCTTTCTAGACCTTAGTTATTTACATATTTGTGTGGATACGATGAAGAATCTTGTATTTATTTTGGCCGGCAGGTAAAAGAAAATAACATCGCATAATTCTGATTGATTTGAGTGGTGGACCTGAAAAAAAATCTTCTTTCATTTTGTTTCCTTTCAAAAATCTCCGATATAACTAGTGCTAATAAATACTGAATCGGACTCTTACCTAACTGTGACATTTGACATTCTCTTAACTATGTAATTTTTTTTGTGAAAAAGTTCATCTGTCAAACACATGATATATCAGCTTCTTTGAGGATATTCCAACTTGTTTTCTTTTGATTTAAATCATTCTTCCTGTTCATTGGGAACTTAAAAATGAAAAAAAAAAGAACTATCATAAACTATTGTTTAAGGTATAAGACACTAATAATGAGGCGACTTAAATCTTTGAGCACGTCATAGGTTACTGCTTTTGGAACCAGTTGATGGGTTTAATTCTCTTCCAATTTATAAATGAAAATAGATTCTGAACCCTAAAACAGACTAATAAAATAGCAATATGCAAGACACGGTATGCGTATCAAAAAAGTGAGGACAAAACTTGCATGAACTTAAATTATAGTATATACATTAGATAATAAAAAAAAAAAATCTCAAAAAGGTAAAACAAAGATGCACAATCACTATTATATTCTCACTATATATGTATATAGATTAATTTAGTATATATATATATATATATATATATATATATATATATATACTAGTAGGAGTAAACTACTTTAACTTTTTTGCATATTTAATTTCTCATTATATGAATTTCGTGGATAAAAGTTCTGCCTCTGCTACTCTTCCTAAAGAAGAAAGGCTACGTCATGTATGCATCAAGTGACGCGACAAACCAACAAAATGCATGGCATGGCTACAATATTTTTCTTTCTTATGGTTCCACGAAAAATGTCAGTCTAATTGGTGGCCGACAAAAGCAAAATTTCCAAAGAATAGTAGGTAGTGGAGTAGTGCAATAGTTATAATAATTCGGCGGCCGTTTACGTTTACGTCTACGTTTACTTGTACCAAATCTGAAATAGAAACATGCCACGCCTTCCTCTCCCTATTTCTTTCCATCTGCAACACATGTGGACGGCTTTACTCATCTTTTCATCTAATATCTATATTATATTAAAAACACGAAGGTCCTTAGCGAAATATCGTTCGCCTTTTTTGCTCTTTAAAATAACTTTTAGATTGGACAAAATTGTAAACTTATAATTTAATTAATTTACTATTACTATTTAGGACTAATTTGAAATCAATTAGGATTTATGTTATTAAATATTTTCCTTATTTGAACTATGTACAAACTCCTAATATTTAGGATAATACTTAATATTAACTATAATACTTTTCCTTTTAATATGTAAACACCAACCTTAACATTAAATAATTCTTTAATTTAGGTACAAATTAATTAGGTCTCTACGATGATTCCAATTGAATATTACGATTGAAATCTATTAATATTAATTGCACCAACCTTTGTCCAAAAGTGAGTTCAAAATTAATACTACTTCCAAATATATAACATTATGAATAAAAAATATTTGCAAAAATCTAAGCAATATTAAAGCTCTTTCCATTTTATACGTGAATATAATAAAATAATATAAGGTTAAAATCAGAAGACGCCATTAAAAATATGTTTTATGTAAGTAGAAAATTAATACAAAAAGAGAAAATATCATTAAAAATATTTTAAGAAAAATAAGCAAGCAAAGTATCTATGTAAATTTTCCTCAAAAATGTTTTTTTTTTCAAAAAATAGACAATTAAATATATTATTTCGAATCAAATTGAAGTTACTATTAAAATGGTTCATTTTAAATGAGAATTAAATATAGTATCTATGTAAAAATTTCCTCAAAAATATTTTTTTCCACAATAGAAAATTAAATATATTAATTATTTTGAATCAAATTGGATTTACTATTAAAATGGTCCAATTTAAATGAGAACTAAATAAAGAAAAAAAATATTTTTCTTAATACAGATAATTAAATTTATTTTTTAAGTTAAATGGAATTTACTTTTAAAAGTTTCAATTCAAATTAAATATCAACCGACCGTTGACATGCAAAAATAAAATGCTATATTCGTGATAGCTGATAAAAATAAATTTTAAACTGATATTCACATGCATAAATCCTATATTTTCAATCATATGCTAGGAAGGTATTAAATTCTAAATATGTTTCAATCATAAATTTTTTCTTCTATAAAAAGACAATATTTGGATGCATAATTATGTCCCTGGATGGAGAATGAAAGATCTATCAAAAATAAAAATGAAAAGCTTAAATTAATCAAAATTTGGCAATTTTACTTTTCAATAGAGATTTATTTTTTCTAATTTGTTGGAAACAATTCTATAGCATCTGTCATTGATCAGAAATAGAGTAATTTTAATTTTGTTTGACATCAAAATACAGATATCTTGTGTCAATTAGTAGACTTTTTTTGCAATTAAACTTAAAACATTTGTGTAAAAAAAAAAATAAGAAGAAGCATTCTTGTTGAAACTAAAAAGGAAGTATTTTAATTTGTAAAATTGAAATTCAAATTATAAATGGAAAACATTTTAAGTCGAACTAATTGAGATGATTGAAAACATGTGCAGACGAAGTTTCTTCCTTCGCTTAGCTAAATAAGAACAACAGTCATCATTTTCATTAACTTATAATTTTTCAACTTTTATTTTAAAATAATGCAAATACGATTTATGATATTATATTTATGCATTTGTTTAATAAAATTTATACTTACTGAGATTAGGTACACGTGCAACACGCATACAAAACGTGCATACTAATCCAACAAAATTTATCATCTTTTGCATATTCAAAAGATATTGAATTAACTACTATGTCAATGTAAATTAGTTTTTATTATTTAAACATATATTGTATTTTATTTTAACTTCAATTTCTGTTTTCAACAATTTTTTTTTATCTCGTATATATTTAATAATAATTGACGCGATGCACGTGCAACGCACGTACACTAACACTCGTTCCTTTAAAAGCAGCCCTATTTTATAAAGAAAAAAAAAACAAGAAAATTACGTTCCTCAGATAAATGAAAGTTGTTACACCACTTGTTTGTAGTAAAACACTAATAGAAATTCGGAATTTAGCAATCAAATTTAGTCTGTATAGTGGCGGATCTAAAAATTTTAAATCATGGGTGCTGAAATATTATTTATCTGAAAATTACTATTACGATCGGGTGCTCAAGTAACATATTTGTAAGAAATACTAGCCTTTTTATATAAATCATAGTTCATCACTGCAAAAGTAATGGGTGTTTGAGCACCCATAACCATTAATGTACATCCGCCACCGAGTCTGTCCAGATTAGCGACCAAAGTTGGCTGATAAAGGAAAGAAAAATATTTTATATTTATGTTATATAAATGTCACGACCCAAAATCCTGGTCGTGATGGCGCCCAACACAATGCTAGGCAAGCCCGACCATATTACCTCTTAAATCAGCCAATTATTAATCAAACTAAACTTAAACAGCAAGTGATAATATCAGGTGATAACCGAAACGTAAAACATACAAAATACGGTCCCAAACATATCGTGGCGTCACGAGACTGAGCCTCTACAGAATAGCATCCTAATACAATCCAAGTCTAGGCAGAATAGTAAAAGACATGATTATATGGAGGAAGAGATCGGGTCCTGCGGACGCCGGCAGCTACCTCGAAGTCTCCTCGGGATAACAATATTGTAGGAGTTGCGGTAACTCAACTGCCTTCTTGAACACCTGTATCTACACAGAAAGTGCGGGGAGTGGGGTGAGTATATTTCAACTCAGTGAGTAATAATAATAAATAATAACTGAAAGTAAGAACACCTATACTATCACTAAACAGTTCTAAGGGTAACCTCACAGGTAAGCCATCTCTACAGTGATAAGTCCAATTTCAGTCCACAACTGTCTCACAATGATCCCACACTGACCTAGTCCTCACTCATACTACTGCGGCATGTAGCCCGATCCGATATATATATATAGCGCTACGACGTGCAGTCCGATCCAATATATATAATCCACGTTTATCTCTACAAGATTCTTACGCTGATCCAACCCTCACTCGTACCCCTACGGTGTACGGTCATCTCAACATATAAAGACACAAACCTATGTCTATAATGTATAAGTAATTAAGTAGATAGTAGGATATGATTAAGTATAATGCTGCGGCGTGCAGCCCGCTCCAATACATATACCGCTGCGGCGCGCGGCCCGCTCCATTTAACGTCGACGGCGCTCACTGGGCGTGTATACAGACTTCGGAGGGGCTCCCTAGGCCCAAGCACTATTATACTGCGGCGTGCAGCTCGATCCACACATGTATTACTGCGGCGTGCAGTCCGATCCAATATTTATATGTATATATATTTATACCGCTGCGGCGCGCAGCCCGATCCCATAATATACACCAGTGCTCACTGAGAATGTGTGCAGACTCAGACTCCGAAGGGGCTCCTACAGCCCAAGCGCAATAATACTGCGGCGTGCAGTCCGTCCCACATGTATATTACATGTATATTACATGTATATTACTGCGGCGTGCAGTCCGATCCAATATATATACTGCTGCGGCGTGCAGCCCGATCCAATATAGGTATATATATATAATACCTCATAATGGGTCCTCGACCCTATTCCAGTCAGTATATACTTGGCCTCTCAGGCCCAATATAATATATCACAGTGGGTCCTTGACCCTGTCTCAGTCAATATAGACTTGGCCTTTCGGGCCCAATATAACATCTCATAGTGGGTCCTTGACCCTATCTCATCTCAATCGGTATAGACTTGGCCTTTCAGTCCTGCTCAGCTAGAACAGGGAATTCCACCCCAGATAATCTCTCTCAATGTACACATCTAGTACGGGCTCATATTATGCTATACAGCTAGAGCTACGGCTGAGTGTATGTTTCCAACACGATAGAAAGGTCACCTAGCTCTATAGGTTCCCTAATGTTCTACAGATCGGCACAAGGCCCCAAAGATGGCTATCAGCCCAATTGCACAGTTATAAACTTATTAACAGTCATTAAACACAGTATTCTATTAGCTGGGAAGGACCAAGTCCGAACCCCCAATCACAATGTCACCACGCCCGTCATAGAACGCGTGTCTCATCTCAATATAGCATTGCGAAGTGCTAGTACGGGATTTCAAACCCTCAGTACATTGTTTACTACTACCACTCACCTCGAACCGGTAGAAGCTTCATGCCCACGACGCCTTAGCTCCTCGAATCGGCATCCACGCACATCAAAACTAGCCAAAATCAGTACAAATATATCAAAATAGGCTAATGGAACATAACCCAATCGAAAGAACTCGAAAAATATCAAAAATCACGAAATTGGCAAAACCCGAGCCCCGGGCCCACATCTCGAAAAATTTCGAAATTTATATTTCCGGAATCCTCGTCTCGCCACGAGTTCGTACATACCAAATTCACAAAAATTGGAATTCATTTGTCCCCTTAAATCACTATTTCTATCCAAGAGGGTTTTCTACCCTTTTCAACAAAAATTCTCAAATTAAACACTAAACTTGCAATAGATTCGAGTTATACCACCAAAATTGAGTTAAGAACACTTACCCCGTTGTTCTCTCCAAAAATCCCATGAAAAATCGCCCTATCCGAGCTCCAAATCGTCAAAAATGGCAATATATTTTCGGACCTCAAATATATTCTGTCCGGCACTATTTACGGACACTGTTCACGGTACTGTTCACGGACACTGTTCACGGTACTGTTCACGGACACTGTTTCACGGGCACTGTTTATGGTCACTGCTCAGAGTAGATTTTTCTGCATTTTCTGCCCATTTTCTAAGTCCGGAATTATTCCGAGACACCTCCGAAACACTCCCGAGCCCTCGGGGCTCCAAACCAAATATGCACATTGACTCTAAAACATCACACGAACTCGCTCGAGTGATCATATCGCCGAAACAATATCAAAATCATCAATTTTCATCAAATCAAGGCCTAAGTTTCCAATAACTTCCCAAAATACACTTTCGATCAAAAACCCGACCAAACGATGTCCGAATGACCTGAAAATTTGCAGACATATCCAAAATCACCTAACGAAGCTACTGCAACTGTCAGAATTCCATTCCAACTCCCAGATCAAAATATCACCCATCGATCGGATTTCGCCAAAATTCCAACTTCGCCAAAATAGGCTAACTTCTTCACCGGACCTCCAAAATTACTTCCAATTGCGCTTATAAGTCTTAAATCATCCCCCGAAACTAACCGAATCATCGGAATTCAGTTCCGAGCCCTCTAACTCATAAGTCAACGTTGGGTTGACTTTTCCAACTTAAGCTTTCCTTAAAGAGATTAATTGTCCCTTTTCCTACCAAAATCGATCCGAATTAACTCAAAGTTTGCACACAAGTCACATTCATCATTACGGACTTGTACCAACTTTCGGAATCGCATTCTGACCCCGATATCAAAATTTTCACTTCCGGTCGAATTTTCTCATAAACCTTCTAATTCCTACATTTAGCCAAATGACTTCAAAATGACCTCCGGACATCCGAATTCACTTCCGATCGCTTTTCCAACTCCAAAATCACCATACGGATCTATTCCCAGACTCGGAATCCCAAATGGACATCTATAACTCTAAAATGCCTTCCAACCCAAATTTATGAAATTTTTCTAAAATACTAACTTCCACCATATACGCCGAAATGCTCACGAGTTATCAAAAACCAAATCCGGACATACGCCCTAGTTCAAAATCATCATACGAGCATGCTGGAACTTTTAGATCCCAATTCCGAGGTCATTTACTCAAAATTCAAATCCTATTTCATTTCTTCAACTTTAAGCTTTCAAAATGAGAATTTCCATTAGATTTGACTCCAAACTTCCTGAATTTTAATTCTGACCATACACACAAGTCAATATACCTGAGATGAAGTTGTTCATAGCCTCAATCTGCTGAATGACGCGTCGGGACTCAAAACGACCGGTCGGGACTCAAAACGACCGGTCGGGTCGTTACAATCTCCCCCACTTAAACATACGTTCGTCCTCGAACGTGCTGAGAACTACAATGATGTAGTCTCAAATAACTTGTTTAACACATCATACACCTTCACGTGCTACCACTACTTTGTTGAGCACATTAGCTATATAATTTTGTAGATATAATTTTTTATTCAAGCGAATAAGCCATTAGGCTAAATTCCAACACCCTAAATTTCCTGCCAAGTCTGTTTCCATCATTCGACCACCATATCAATCTCCACACGTTGTACCCAAACATTAATGCATAACTTTGTTGAATTTACACTTCGCATAACTTTACTCATATGACCACAATAACATTCTTTATTACTACAGTTGCCTACAATACCCAAATACCGATGGAAACCTCTTATTAGTTGAAGTCTTATTCCAACACTTTCATATACCGCCAACGATAAATAAAACACGGGCTAAACTGTAACAATTCCTCAGATCCACCATTTATGAAGCCATTTCTCTTTTGACTGATATTACAACGGAATTCGGAGCCAAATTTCGATATTACTCTTCTAACAAGCTCAAATCATATATGCTCGCTCTCATTAATGACTCGAATGATCATTTCGGTTATAACACACCACACTGGTGACATGACACCTCAGCATCGGCCTATGCCACAACGAGCACAACACAGGCTCCAATAAGAACGATATGAACACACTCGAATCATGACAACTGACTCGCACAAAGAGCCATAATTCAAATTCTTCAATACCATCACAACACATAATTGAGATCTCGTCTCACATCATAGAATTAGAGTACCTAAATCCTTCTCGAAAGGTCATAACATCACGTGGCCTTGCCACAACTCATGATTCTATCCAAACACTATTACTCATGGAGCACCTCAAGTCGCAATGCTCAAAACGGTCAGCCACACACATATTTAGGTCTGAACTCAAGCAATCAATCACACACACGATGATACATTTAGTATATGCTATCGAATCCTGTATGGGCACAACCGATGTGCTATTCCCCGAGCGATATCCAATACGGACTATTCCTCAGAAGAGAGGAAGTATTGTATACAAGGTACATATAGGAAGCTATATTTCCCACATCACACTGTTGCGGCGCACAACCCGTTCCAATAGCATACTTGTGGCGGCGTGCCACCCGATCCAGATACCATACATGTGGCGGCGTGCCACCCGATCCAGATACTATACATGTGGCGGCGTGCCACCCGATCCACGCATAAATCTAGCAAAAGGGAATGCACATCGACTCAAGTTGCTCATTGCAACAAACATGTATATATGGCCTCGAGCTCGGTCACATAAAACTCATCCGACAAAGTTCCTCAATACCGGAACCGAATCAATGGTAGATACCTCTACACTGACATCCACCACGAAGGCCCAACTGACAATGAAATACCTACCAGCCGTCCACTGGCCCTAGGGTACATCCACCCTGCTGGAGCATGATCTGATGCGCTCTGCCATGCAGTTTGCGACATGTTTCTGACATAGTCCATATCACATTAGTCTGGACAACCTGGCTTATGACAACCAGTCAACAATCGTATATCATTATTCAAATTCATCATATCAAGTAACGAGATAGCCACTAGAGCTTCCAATTTCCAATAACCGCTAAACGGTGCCGATACACACGATATACCACCACTGTATAGGCGGGTTACGAGAACTTCTAGTCTCCAACACATACATAACACAGGAATCACTATGCCTGATTCCGTACTTCACCGTGCGATTACATAACGCACCTCAAACGTCCATTCATACCACGAAAGCCATTCATAAATTTCACTATATCATCAACGACTCAATTATTACAGTCGATCTACGGGAGTATACCACCATACCGCTAGATATTATCAGTTTATTTTACCTGGCCCTTTTGACCATAGACTCTGCCGAAATACTAGTATAGCAGTACCATTCTCCTAAATCACCGGGAAGATTGATTCTCAGATTATCTGCAGCTGCCCACGCTGCTTGAGGATTTTAATGACTCCCCATATAATATGAATTGATCTCAAAACCTTGAACATGCCGTTATCAACTTTCCATAACACATCGCATATACCATACCACACTAAGACAACAGGGAAAATTCATATCCCTTTCCTTACGCCGCAAACATCAGCGCACTCAACTAGTCGGGGACTTTCATGATCCCATATAGAGAAAACTCATTACACATTTCGAGCTTTACATACCAACAGGAAATACACTTATTTTCAAACCACGGTAAAACACATCACAAACCCTTTCTCCCAATTACATTGCTTAAATTGCCAGGACCGAGTCCTTATACCCATACCGAGTTACACAACTGCCAATACTCAACAACTTTATTGCACAATATCGGTGAGACTCATTACTTCAAACATATACCAGGAATTAATCATATTCCTTATCATACCGTTTCGGTTTATTAACAAGTTGATCCATTTACCCAATTTCCTTTCTGATTCATCTTTAATTTAATACTAGTCTTTACTGTAGCACCACAATGCCTCAACCCATGTTACCACACAAAACTCGTACACAAGACCACACGGTCTAAGGCTTACGGGCCGCTGAATACTCTCTCAAATGTTTCCCAGAAGTACCACATTCTACCACACTTTATTTTGAAGAACTTCCTGCGATTTTGAATTTGTTATCATTACTTCCAATACGGATACATAGAATCCCATCATTCACATGATATAACACAAGCCTTGATCTTTTCTAACGAAACCGCCATCTTTAGCCACATACACAATCTTAAGGCACCCGACTGTTACAAGCAAAATCTTGAACACTGCAAAACCATTCTCGGGCATCATTCACCCTTATTCAGCTGTAATTCAACTGTCCTATTGAGTAGAACCACTCGTGTTTTGTTAGAACTCTGACATCGCAGAACATGATTACTTACAAGTACAATTCGCTATCTTTCTTTTCTATACACCGAACATTCCTTACCAACAGTAGTTTAAAACATCCTAGTATTTCTTCACATCTACGAAGCGCCATAACCCTATCAGAATTTTCCCAACATACTTAAATACAGTGCCCACATAGCACACAACCGTGCAATTAGTTATTTAATAGCAACCTCCCCAACTTGGCTCGGAGCCATACATCAAAGCACTTTTAGCCGCTCATAGCATCCTTTACTCAAATGATGCCACAATGTTATGGTGAGATTAAACTCAAGTCATTTACAAGCTTGACAAAGACTCGAATCATCAGAGACCTTAACCCTTCTGTAATTCTTGCATTTATACACACACCACCAATAAGCCCACTCTCTTTATGTGACAGAAATCTTTCTAAGTCCCAAATTTTCCAAAAATTTCGGCAGAGTTTCCTTTGTAATTTGGCCTAACCACCTGCCAGAGAATCACCAAACCATTCTAACAATACATCCATAACTCAACAAGACATCACAATGTATATCAACAACATTAATCTCAACACTATACATGTTATATTATCAAAATTGATACATGGACATGCGCTGCACCTTCTCGAATCATAACACATATCAAATACCTTTCAATTACACATTAGAATAAACCCACCTACTTTTCCTCAATTTAGCATTTCAGCACAATAAAGATCAATACCGATCATATGAACTTCATAATACCGGCTCGCGAAATTAGTACCTTGGTGCTCAAGCCATAGACAAAGATCTGGCCTCAAGTCCTCCCGACTGGCCCAACATGAATTCACAGAGATTATATCTCGTCCCTCGATTGGGGAATCATAAGTCATCAAGGCAAATTATCACTAAGCACTCGAGTGCGCACATCAACGTGTAGAAAGAATTTCAAGAATCATACCTCAAACTGAATCAAGTACGCACGATAAGAATTTCAAGAATTTGAAGCTTTCCTAAAAGGTTTGCAGCCACCCGAGGATAAGTACAGGCGTCCCCGTACCGATCCACGAGACTCTACCAACCGGCTCATGACTCGTGAGACCTGTTAACCTAGGCTCTGATACCAACTTGTCACGACCCAAAATCCTGGTCGTGATGGCGCCCAACACAATGCTAGGCAAGCCCGACCATATTACCTCTTAAATCAGCCAATTATTAATCAAATTAAACTTAAACAGCAAGTGATCATATCAGGTGATAACCTGAAACGTAAAACATACAAAATACGGTCCCAAACATATCGTGGTATCATGAGACTAAGCCTCTACAGAATAGCATCCTAATACAATCAAGTCTAGGCAAATAGGAGATCAACAAGATGATAAAGAAGGAGAAAACAAGCTCTGCGGACGCTGGCAGCTACCTCGTAATCTCCGCAAAAGTAGACAAGGATCAGCAGCTACAATGTCTCAACTTCTCTCGGGCACCTGTAGATCTGCACACAGAGTGCAGGGGAGTGGGGTGAGTATATTTCAACTCAGTGAATAACAATAATAAAAAATAACTAAAAATAAGAACTCTTGTGCTATCACTTAGCAGTTCTAAGGCAACCCTGTAACGACCCGACCCGTCGTTACGGGAATTTACCACTCCGTCATGTTGCAATTGCATGTTTTATGCTTTTATATCAGTGTTAGGGTCTATCGGGTGATTTAGGAGTGATTTGAATTGAAAATGAGGCATATAGCCTTTTTGAAGGAGACTTGAATAAGGAAAGTCAACCCGGAGTTGACTATTTGGTTAGAGGGCTCGGAATCGGATTCTGATGATTCGGTTAGTTCCGGGAGGTGATTTGTGACTTAGGGGAGCGATCGGAATTGAATTTGGAGGCCGGTGTAGAAATAGGCTTGAATTGGCTAAGGTTGAATTTTGGCGAAATCCGAACGGTAGGTGAGATTTTGATCCGGGAGTCGGAATGGAGTTCCGACAGTTGCAGTAGCTCCGTTAGGTGATTTTGGATGTGCCTGCAAAATTTCAGGTCATTCGGACGTCGTTTGGTCGGGTTTTTGATTGAATGTGTAATTTGGAATGTTTTAAGGAATTTAGGCTTGAACTCGATGCGAATTATGGGTTTTGATGTTGTTAGACGTGTTTTGAGGATTGGAACAAGTTCGAATAAGGTATTAAGATGTGTTGGTGTGTTTGGATGAGGTCCCGGGGCCTCGGGGTGTTTTCGGATGGTTAAACGGAAGAAAATCATGGAAATTGCAGGCTGGGATCCTGTTTCTGTCATTTTCGCTCCTGCGGAATTATGGTCGCAGGAGCGAGTCCGCAGAAGCAGATATTAGAGCGCAGAAGCGCTTGTGATCGCGGAAGCGGAGCTGAGCCCGCAGGTGCGGCACCGCCGGAGCGGAAGGTGAGCCGCAGAAGCGGCCAAGGGCCATGGGGTGAAGGATCGCAGAAGCGGAAGGGTAGCCGCTAGGCGAGTCCGCAGAAGCGGACGCCTAGACGCAGAAGCGGGAAAACGCGCAGGAGCGGGAAAAGCTTCGCAGAAGCGGACGCGCAGAGGCGGTCCGTATATCGCAGAAGCGGATTTGGCTGGCTAGGCCTGGAACCGCTGAAGCGACCCTTTGGTTGCGGATACGGAAGCGTAGAAGCGGAAAATGTTCCGCAGAAGCGAAAATCGCTGTAAGTAAGTGTATCAGAAGTTAGAAAAATTTCAGAAACATTTTAACATTTGGGGGTCTCGGCTTAAGGGCGATTTTGGGCGATTTTGAGGAGAAAATCAAGGGAAATCATCAGGTAATCAACTATGAACTCATATTATGATTAGTATTGATAATATTACGCAATTATATCATGAAAATGGAGGAATTTGGGGTAATTTATGGAGGATTTAGCCCTAGTCTTGGACTTTAGAAAATCAAGGTTTTGAATGGGCAAATGGAGTCCGAATTTGGTAAAATTGATATGCTTAGACTCGTATTGAGACGAGGGTTCCAGAAATGTGAATTTCGTAAATTTTCGGAATGTGGGCCGGAGCTCGGGTTTTGACAACTTTGGGAATTTTGATGTAAATTGAGCTATATTGATTGGGTGTCGTCCCATTGGCCTAATTTGTTGTATTTCTACTGTATTTGATCAGATTCTACGCGTGCGGAGCTTGATTCTCGTGGCAAGGGCATTGCGGAATAGTCATCGCGCTGTATTGAGGTGAGTAATAGATGTGGGTGATGACCAACGGGTTCGAAACCCCGGTATACCACTTTGTGGCGCTGTATAGCGGCGGGACACGCACACTCTTGAGAGTGCGGGGTCGATCATGAACTGGAGACTATATATTAGTCCGACCTGTTGATACTATATTATTGGCTATTCTAGAGCCATCGAACCTCCTTCTCGGATGGTTGTATATATATATATATATTGTGATAATGGCCACTCTTGAGCCGAGGAACCCCCTTCTTGGGCGGTTGAGTATACATGTGGGCCGTGAGCCAGTTATTAGATCCCGCGAGGATCGTTATCATTGTCTTATCATATAGACATGCTAGTTTACTACTAGTCCGCAGCTATTTTTGTTATTATGCAAATTCCAATCTCTGGAACTTGATATTACTGTTTTCCAACCGAAAAATGATAAAAGAGTTTTCAAAAACTACTTTTGAGCCTGCGAGGCTGTATCTGCATATTAGCTGACTAGTAGTGGATCGGGCTGCACGCCGCAGCAGGTATATGTTGGATCGGACTGCGCGCCGCAAGAATATCTCTATGAGATGTGCTTGGGCTGTAGGAGCCCCTCCGGAGTCTGAACCCCCACGGTGAGCACGGGTACCCAAAATTGGAGTCGGGCTACACGCCGTAGCGGTCATATCATGCATTGCATTGCATTTAGCTACATCTGCTAGCTGTTATGCTATTTATTGGTATTTGTTGGTACAGGTACAGGGAATATTGATTCTATGACAGGGTAGCTGATTATAGCTTTACATAGTGCTTTATTGCGGATTCCTTATCTGCGCTGTCTTACCCTTGTTTATTACCACTGAGTCTGGCAGTACTCATTTTACTCCCTGCACCTTGTGTGCAGATCCAGGTACCTCTCAGCAGTGATCCAGTAGTTGTGCGAGGCGACGTTGGTGGATATTCGAGGTAGCTGCAGAGTCCGCAGGACCCGATATTCCTTCCTACTGTCTTTTGACTTTGTATTGACATTTCTTTCCGCACTTGGTATTTTGTAAACCTTTATACACTCATGTTCAGTAGAGGCTCATGACTCTTGACCCTTGGTCTATGGGAGTTGATGTATTATGGGACTTGGTTCCCCGTTTTCGTTACATATATTGTTGTTATTTCTTGAATTAATTTGCTTAAATGGGTTAAAGAGAGCTTCTAGCTCCATGGTTGATATGGATTGGTCAGGCTGGCTTAGCAATGTGCTGGGCGCCATCACGACCGGATTTGGGGTCGTGACAAGTTGGTATCAGAGCCTAGGTTTACTAGGCCTCATGAGTCTTGAGCCGGTTAGTAGAGTCTTGTGGATCGGTACGGGGACGCCCGTACTTATCCTCGGGAGGCTGCGAACCTTTAGGAAACACTTCACATTTCTTGGAATTCTTATCGTGCGCACTTGATTCAGCTTGAGAGATAATTTTTGAAATTCCTTCCACACGTCTGTGTACGCATCGAGCGCTCAGTAATGTAATTGCCTTATGGCTTATGATTTCCTCGAACGAGGGGCGAGATATAATCTCTGTGCGTTCATGTTGGGCCAGTCAGGATGACTTGAGGCTGGACCCTGTTTATGATTTGAGCATCGAGGTGCTGATTCTGTGAGTAGTGGCAATAGATAATGTACTGAGGGTTTGAAATCCCGTATTTTTGCACTATACAGTGCTGTGCTGAGATGGAATATACGTCATGTGACAAGCGTGGTGGTATTATGACTGGGGATTGGACTTGATCCTTCCCAATTGATAAATTACTGTGTAAAGTGACTGAGACTCGGGCTTATATCTATGTACTTGGGCTAGTAGCCATGTTTGGGGCCTTGTGCCGATCTGTAGAGTATTAGGGAGGCTTACTAATGGATGAGCTGTTAATTGTTCGACTCTTATCTAAACTGTTGTGTAGCCCCGAGCTATGGGCGTGGTGAATATTTATCATATCTCTAATTGGAAGGTAAAATGCCTTATTTGTTGTGGAACAAGTTTAAACTCAGGAAGACTAAAATGATTATGCTATGTATATCCTGGTAGAAGGTGTTGTACTGAAATACTAGATTGAGGAAAAATAAGTGGGTTGATTCTGATGTGTAATTGAATGGTATTCGATATATGTTATGATTTGAGCAGATACATCGCAGGTTCAAGTATAAATTGTGATGATATAATTCGTGTAGTATTGAGATTTAATGTTGTTGAAATACATTGTGATATCTTGTTGAGTTGTGGAAGTATAGCTAGGATGGTTTGGTGATTCTCTGGCAGGTGGATAGGCCAATTTACAAAGGAAACTCTGCCGAAATTTTTGGAAAATTCGGGACTTAGAAAAGATTTTGTCACCTAAAGAGGGGGCGTAACTGTTGTGTGTGAATGAGTGCAAGAATTGCAAAAGAGTTAATATTTCTGATGAATCGAATCTCCGCCGAAGCTTGTAAATGACTTGAGTTTAATATCATACTAACATTTCGGCATCACTTGAGTAATACTGATATGAGTGGTTGAAAGTGCTTTGATGAATGGCTTCGAGCTAAGTTGGGGAGGTTGCTATTGATTAACCGATTGCACTATTGTGTGCTATGTTGATTCTGTCTCTAAGTATGTTGGGAAAATTCTGATAAAGGTTATGGTGCTTCGTAGATGTGAAGAAATACTAGGATGTTTTGAACTACTGTTGGTAAGAAATGTTCGGTGTATAGAAAGGAGTGATGGCTAATAGTATCTGTATGTAATCATGATCTGCAGTGTCATAATTCTAATAAGGCACGAGTGGTTCTGTTCAATAAGACAGTTGAATTACAGCTGAATAAGGATGACTGACGCCCGAGAATTGTTTACGGTGTTCAAGATTTTACTTGTAACAGTCAGGTGTCTCAAAATTGTACATGTGGCTAAAGATGGTGGTTTCGTTAGGAGAGATCGGTACTTGTGTTATATTATGTGAATGACGGGATTCTATGTAATCCGTATTGGAAGGTAATGATAACGAATTCAAATCGCAAGAGGTTCTTCAAAATAAAGTATTGTAAGATGTGATCCTTCTGGAAATTTGAGAGAGTATTCAGTGGCCTATATGTCTCAGACCGTGTGGTCTTATGTACGAGTCTCGTGTGGAATGAGTTCATGTGTTATGGTGCTACGGTAGTGGCTAATATTAAATCAAAGATGAATCAGAAAGGAAACTGGGTAAATGGAACAACTTGTTAATAAACCGAAGCGGTATGATAAAGAATACGACTAATTCCTGGTATGTGGTTGAAGTAATGAGTCTTGCGGATATTGTGCAATAAAGCTTTTGAGTGCTGGCAGTCGTGTAACCCGATATGGGTATAATATGGGTATAAGGACTCAGTCCTGGCAGTTTAACTTATGCAATGTGATTGGGAGAAACAGTTTATGATGTGTTTTAATGTGGTTTGAAAAATGAGTGTATTTCCTGTTAGTATGCAAAGCTTGGAATGTGTAATGAGTTTTCTCTATATGAGATCATAAAAGTCCTTGACTAGTTGATTGCGTCGATGTTTGCGGCGTAGGAAAGGGATAAGAATTTCCATGTTATCTTAGTATGGTATACGCGATGTGTTATGGAAAGTTGATAATGGTATATTCCAGGTTTTGAGAACAGTTCATAATATATGGGAAGTCAATAAAATTATTGAGCAGCGCGAACAGCTGCAGATGAATTAAGAATCGATCTTTCTGATGATTTAAGAAAACGGTACTGCTATTCTATTAACTTGGCAGCGAATATGATCCAAAAAGGACAAGGTAATGTAAACTGATGATATCCAGTGGTATGGTGGTATTCTCTTGTGGGATCGACTGTAATAATTGAATCGTTGATGGCATAGTAAAATTTCCGAATGGCTTTCGAGGTATGAATAGATGCTTGATGTGTGTTATGTAATCGTACGGTGGAGTGTGGGATCAGGCATAGTGATCCATATGTAATACATGTGTTAGAGTCTGGAAGTTCTCGTAATCCGCCTATGCAGTGGTTGTATATCATGTGTATTAGCACCGTTTAGCTCTTAGCTTGATATGATGAATTTGGGATATGATACCTTATTTCAGACTGGTTGACATAAGCCAGGTCGTCTAGACTAATGTGATATGGGCTATGTCGGAAAATGGCACAAATTGCGTAGCAGAGAACATCAGAGTATGCTCCAACAGAGTAGTTGTACACAGGACCAGCGGACGGCTGGTAGGCATTGCTTTGTCAGTTGGACCTTAGTGGCGGATGTTAGTGTAGAGATATCTACCATTGATTCAGTTCCAGTATTGAGAAACGTTGTCAGATGCGTTTCATGTGGCCAAACTTGAGGCTATATATGTGTATTATGATGAGCAACTTGACTCGACGCGTATTCATTTGACGAGGGTTACTTGGATCGGGTGGCACGCCGCCACGGGTATGGTATCTAGATCGGGTGGCACGCCGCCACGGGTATGTCATTGGAGCGGGTTGCACGCCGCAACAGTGTAATGTGAAAATAGAGTTAGTTATATATTACCTGGTATACAATACTTCCTAGTTTCTGAGGAAGAGTCTGTATTGAGTATCACTTGGCGAATGGCACATCGGTTGTGTCCTTTCAGGATTTAATAGCATACATTAATTGTTTCACCGTGAGTGAGATTGATTGCTTGGGTTCAGACCTAAATATGTGTGTGGCTGACCGTTTTGAGCTTGGTAAATTGAGGTGCGTCATGAGTAATAGTGTTTGGATATAATCACGAATCGTGGTAAGGCCACGTGATGTTATGACCTCTCGAGGAAGATTTAGGTACTCTTTCTATAATGCGAGACGCGATCTCAGTTCTACGTTATGATGGCACAGAGGAATTGAATTGCAGCTCTATTTGCTGGAGACAGTTGTCATGATTTGAGTTGTCATGATTCGAGTGTGTGTAGACGTTTCTATTGGAGCCTATGTTGTGCTCGTCGTGGCTTAGACCGGTGTTAGGTGTTTATCGCCAGTGTGGTGTGTTATAATCGAAATGACCGTTGGAGTCATTATTGAATACGAGCATATTGGATCTTAGCTTGTTAGAAAGGTAGAAACCGAGGTTTGGCTCCGGAACCTATCGTGGTATGAGTTTTAAAAAAAAAAAAGAAATAGATTCACGAATGGTTAACCCGAGAGATGGGTTCGGTATATCACGTGCTTCAGCTGCCGTGGGCAGGATATGGAGGTGTTGGAATAAGACTCTATCTAATGAAAAAGGTTTTTCAGTTGGTATTTGGTTATCGTGAGAAATTATTGTGATTAGAGACTATTGTCTCGAGCGATTGGGTTGTTTGATACATCATATGATCTCACCCGGAGTGGTGAGTGTGGGTTATTGCAGTGGATTCTAGTGTATCGTGAATATAGACATGGGATTAGAAATTGGTATATGATTTCGGAAAGTGCAATGTGGTTTATGGTTCAGATGGTCTGTGAGATTTCAACTATATGGTGTTGTCAGACTTATGTGAGATAGGATTACGTATGATCGCCCGAATATATGCTGGGTAAGGTCATTCAGCTATTGGGTTGCTTCTAGTACAACTCTGAGTACGCTCGAGGACGAGCGATTGTTTAAGTTGGGGAGAATGTAACGACCCGACCCGTCGTTACGGGAATTTACCACTCCGTCATGTTGCAATTGCATGTTTTATGCTTTTATATCAGTGTTAGGGTCTATCGGGTGATTTAGGAGTGATTTGGATTGAAAATGAGGCATATAGCCTTTTTGAAGGAGACTTGAATAAGGAAAGTCAACCCGGAGTTGACTATTTGGTTAGAGGGCTCGGAATCGGATTCCGATGATTCGGTTAGTTCCGGGAGGTGATTTGTGACTTAGGGGAGCGATCGGAATTGAATTTGGAGGCCGGTGTAGAAATAGGCTTGAATTGGCTAAGGTTGAATTTTGGCGAAATCCGAACGGTAGGTGAGATTTTGATCCGGGGGTCGGAATGGAATTCCGACAGTTGCAGTAGCTCCGTTAGGTGATTTTGGATGTGCCTGCAAAATTTCAGGTCATTCGGACGTCGTTTGGTCGGGTTTTTGATTGAATGTGTAATTTGGAATGTTTTAAGGAATTTAGGCTTGAACTCGATGCGAATTATGGGTTTTGATGTTGTTAGACGTGTTTTGAGGATTGGAACAAGTTCGAATAAGGTATTAAGATGTGTTGGTGTGTTTGGATGAGGTCCCGGGGGCCTCGGGGTGTTTTCGGATGGTTAAACGGGAGAAAAATCATGGAAATTTCAAGTTGAGAGTTCTGGTTCTGTCATTTTCGCTCCTGCGGAAACGTGGTCGCAGGAGCGAGTCCGCAGAAGCGGATATCGGAGCGCAGAAGCGCTTGGATCGCGGAAGCGGAAAGGAGCCCGCAGGGGCGGCACCGCTGGTGCGGAAGGTGAGCCGCAGAAGCGGCCCAGGGCCATGAGGTGAGGGATCGCAGAAGCGGAAGGGTAGCCACTTAGGCGAGTCCGCGTGGCGGACTCCTAGTCGCAGAAGCGGGAAATCCCGCATGAGCTGGGGAATTTCCGCAGAAGCGGACACGCATGAGCGGTCCGTGGATCGCAGGTGCGGAAATGGCCGGCTAGGCCTGGAATCCGCAGAAGCGACCCATTGGTCGCGGATACGGAAGCGTAGAAGCGGAAAATGTTCCGCAGAAGCGAAAATCGCTGTAAGTAAGTGTATCAGAAGTTAGAAAAATTTCAGAAACATTTTAACATTTGGGGGTCTCGGCTTAAGGGCGATTTTGAGGAGAAAATCAAGGGAAATCATCAGGTAATCAACTATGAACTCATATTATGATTAGTATTGATAATATTACGCAATTATATCATGAAAATGGAGGAATTTGGGGTAATTTATGGAGGATTTAGCCCTAGTCTTGGACTTTAGAAAATCAAGGTTTTGAATGGGAAAATGGAGTCCGAATTTGGTAAAATTGATATGCTTAGACTCGTATTGAGACGAGGGTTCCGGAAATGTGAATTTCGTAAATTTTCGGAATGTGGGCCCGGGCTCGGGTTTTGACAACTTTGGGAATTTTGATGTAAATTGAGCTATATTGATTGGGTGTCGTCCCATTGGCCTAATTTGTTGTATTTCTACCGTATTTGATCGGATTCTACGCGTGCGGAGCTTGATTCTCGTGGCAAGGGCATTGCGTAATAGTCATCGCGCTCGTATTGAGGTGAGTAATAGATGTGGGTGATGACCGCGGGTTCGAAACCCCGGTATACCACTTTGTGGCGCCGTATAGCGGCGAGACACGCACACTCTCGAGAGTGCGGGGTCGATCATGAACCGGAGACTATATATTAGTCCGACCTGTTGATACTATATTATTGGCTATTCTAGAGCCGTCGAACCTCCTTCTCGGATGGTTGTATATATATATATATATATATTGTGATAATGGCCACTCTTGAGCCGAGGAACCCCTTCTTGGGCGGTTGAGTATACATGTGGGCCGTGAGCCAGTTATTGGATCCCGCGAGGATCGTTATCATTGTCTTATCATATAGACATGCTAGTTTACTACTAGTCCGCAGCTATTTTGTTATTATGCTAATTCCAATCTCTGGAACTTGATATTACTGTTTTCCAACTGAAAAATGATAAAAGAGTTTTCAAAAACTATTTTTGAGCCTGCGAGGTTGTATCTGCATATTAGCTGACTAGTAGTGGATCGGGCTGCGCGCCGCAGCAGGATATATGTTGGATCGGACTGCACGCCGCAGGAATATCTCTATGAGATGTGCTTGGGTTGTAGGAGCCCCTCCGGAGTCTGAACCCCCACAGTGAGCACGGGTACCCAAAATTGGAGTCGGGCTACATGCCGTAGCGGTCATATCATGCATTGCATTGCATTTAGCTACATCTGCTAGTTGTTATGCTATTTATTGGTATTTGTTGGTACAGGTACAGGGAATATTGATTCTATGACAGGGTAGCTGATTATAGCTTTACATAGTGCTTTATTGCGGATTCCTTATCTGCGCTGTCTTACCCTTGTTTATTACCACTGAGTCTGGCAGTACTCATTTTACTCCCTGCACCTTGTGTGCAGATCCAGGTACCTCTCAGCAGTGATCCAGTAGCTGTGCGAGGCGACGTTGGTGGATATTCGAGGTAGCTGCAGAGTCCGCAGGACCCGATATTCCTTCCTACTGTCTTTTGACTTTGTATTGACATTTCTTTCCGCACTTGGTATTTTGTAAACCTTTATACACTCATGTTCAGTAGAGGCTCATGACTCTTGACCCTTGGTCTATGGGAGTTGATGTATTATGAGACTTGGTTCCCCGTTTTCGTTACATATATTGCTGTTATTTCTAGAATTAAATGGGTTAAAGAGAGCTTCTAGCTCCGCGGTTGATATGGATTGGTCAGGCTGGCTTAGCAATGTGCTGGGCGCCATCACGAACGGATTTGGGGTCGTGACAAACCCCCACAGGTTAGTCATCACTAAAATGAGTACTCTGATCTCCAGTCCACATCTATCTCATCTAGGTCCCACACCGACCACATCCTCGCTCGTACCACTACGGTATACAACCATCTCAATATATGGAGGTATATTATGGGACTTGGTTCCCCGTTTTCGATATATATATATATATATATATATATATATATATATATATATATATATATATATATATATATGAATATGAATAAGTATAATGCTACGGCGTGCAGGCCCGCTCCAATACATATACCGCCGCGGCGCGCAGCCCGCTCCAATACATATACCGCTCGCTCACTGGGCAGCCCGCTCCATTTAACGTCGACGACGCTCACCGGGGGTGTATACGGACTTCGGAGGGGCTCCCTAGGCCCAAGCACTATAATATCGCGGCGTGCGGCACGATCCACACAAATATTACTACGGCGTGCGGTCCGATCCAATATAGATATGTATATATCTCTATACCGTTGCGACGTGCGGCCCGATCCCATAATATACACCGGTGCTCACCGAGAATGTGTGCGGACTCGGACTCCGAGGGGCTCCTACGACCCAAGCGCAACAATACCGCGGCGTGTAGTCCGTCCCACATGTATATTACATGTATATTACGCGGCGTGCGGTCCGATCCAATATATATACTGCTGCGCGGCGTGCGGCCCGATCCAATATAGGTATATATATATAATACCTCATAATGGGTACTCGACCCTATCCCAGTTAGTATATACTTGGCCTCTCAGGCCCAATATAATATATCAAAGTGGGTCCTTGACCCTGTCTCAGTCAATATAGACTTGGCCTTTCAGGCCCAATATAACATCTCATAGTGGGTCCTCGACCCTATCTCATCTCAATCGGTATAGACTTGGCCTTTTAGGCCCACTCAGCTAGAACAGGGAATTTCACCCTAAATAATCTCTCTCAATGTACACATCTAGTACGGGCTCATATTATGCTATACAGCTAGAGCTACGGCTGAGTGTATGTTTCCAACACGATATAAGGGTCACCTAGCTCTATAGGTTCCCTAATGCTCTACAGATCGGCACAAGGCCCCAAACATGGCTATCAACCCAATTGCACAGTTATAAACTTATTATCAGTCATAACACAGTATACTATTAGTCGGGAAGGACTAAGTCCGAACCCCCAATCACAATGTCACCACGCCCGTCATAGAACGCGTGTCTCATCTCAATATAGCACTGTGAAGTGCTAGTACGGGGTTTCAAACCCTCAGTACATTGTTTACTACTACCACTCACCTCGAACCGGTAGAAGCTTCATGCCCACGACGCCTTAGCTCCTCGAACCGGCATCCACGCACATCAAAACTAGCCAAAATCAGTACAAATATATCAAAATAGGCTAATGGAACATAACCCAATCGAAAGAACTCGAAAAATATCAAAAATCACGAAATTGGCAAAACCCGAGCCCCGGGCCCACATCTCGAAAAATTTCGAAATTTATATTTCCGGAATCCTCGTCTCGCCACGAGTTCGTACATACCAAATTCACAAAAATTGGAGTTCATTTGTCCCCTTAAATCACTATTTCTATCCAAGAGGGTTTTCTACCCTTTTCAACAAAAATTCTCAAATTAAACACTAAAACTTGCAATAGATTCAAGTTATACCACCAAAATTGAGTTAAGAACACTTACCCCGTTGTTCTCTCTAAAAATCCCATGAAAAATCGCCCTATCCGAGCTCCAAATCGTCAAAAATGGCAATATATTTTCGGACCTCAAATATATTCTGTCCGGTACTATTCACGGTTACTGTTCACGGACACTGCTCACGGACACTGTTCATGGACACTATTTATGGATACTGTTCATGGTCACTGTTCACGCAGATTTTTCTGCATTTTCTGCCCATTTTCTAAGTCCGGAATTATTCCGAGACACCTCCGAAACACTCCCGAGCCCTCGGGCTCCAAACCAAATATGCACATTGACTCTAAAACATCACACGAACTCGCTCGAGTGATCAAATCGCCGAAATAATATCAAAATCATCAATTTTTATCAAATCAAGGCCTAAGTTTCCAATAACTTCCCAAAATACACTTTCGATCAAAAACCCGACCAAACGATGTCCGAATGACCTGAAAATTTGCAGACATATCCAAAATCACCTAACGAAGCTACTGCAACTGTCAGAATTCCATTCTAACTCCCGGATCAAAATATCACCCATCGATCGGATTCCGCCAAAATTCGAACTTCGCCAAAATAGGCTAACTTCTTCACCGGACCTCCAAAATTACTTCCAATTGCGCTTATAAGTCTTAAATCATCCTCCGAAACTAACCGAATCATCGGAATTCAGTTCCGAGCCCTCTAACTCATAAGTCAACGTTGGGTTGACTTTTCCAACTTAAGCTTTCCTTAAAGAGATTAATTGTCCCTTTTCCTACCAAAATCGATCCGAATTAACTCAAAGTTTGCACACAAGTCACATTCATCATTACGGACTTGTACCAACTTTCGGAATCGCATTCTGACCTCGATATCAAAATTTTCACTTCCGATCGAATTTTCTCATAAACCTTCTAATTCCTACATTTAGCCAAATGACTTCAAAATGACCTCCGGACATCCGAATTCACTTCCGATCGCTTTCCCAACTCCAAAATCACCATACAGATCTATTCCCAGACTCGGAATCCCAAATGGACATCTATAACTCTAAAATGCCTTCCAACCCAAATTTATGAAATTTTTCTAAAATACTAACTTCCACCATATACGCCGAAATGCTCACGGGTTATCAAAAACCAAATCCGGACATACGCCCTAGTTCAAAATCATCATACGAGCATGCTGGAACTTTTAGATCCCAATTCCGAGGTCATTTACTCAAAATTCAAATCCTAGTTCATTTCTTCAACTTTAAGCTTTCTAAATGAGAATTTCCATTAGATTTGACTCCAAACTTCCTGAATTTTAATTCTGACCATACACACAAGTCAATATACCTGAGATGAAGTTGTTCATGGCCTCAATCTGCTGAATGACGCGTCGGGACTCAAAACGACCGGTTGGGTCGTTACAATAAATTACTCAACAAAGTTGGTCAGTAAAGTGATCAACAGGTTGACCTAGATGGTCAACATTGTGTAGTCAAAGAAAATTTCACATTACTGACCAACTTTGGTCGGTAATGTGGGACCCAGTTAAATTTTTTTAATAGTTATATTATTAATAAAAATATTTTATAAAATATAAAAAATTTATTTAAAATGACCGACCAAAGTTGGTCGGTTAATACAAGGAAAACATTTACCGACCAACTTTGGTCGCTTTCTTTTAATATCTCGAAAGTAATGGTTAAAATTTAAATCACTTTTATATTTACTATCTAAATAATATAAATGTAATCCGTTGAACTTTTGTAATACAACGGATGAACACTAACATATACTATATATATATATATATATATATATATATATATATATATATATATATATATATATATATATATATATATATGTATTATAATGAATTAGTAATGTATAAGATTGATCATCAATTATAATATAGTTTACGTGTGTGTGAGAAATTACTCATATAACTTAAAAATTTACTTACATAGATGCCATTATAGTCTATTAAAAGTAATTATATAGTTAATACAATTTTTTGTAAAGATTATGCTTATAGTTTATTTATAGAAATTGTAGTTAAATAAAATAAATATTTATTAATAATTTTTTATAGTTTATAATATGTTTAAAAATAAAAATAATTTTTTTAAAGAAAACCGACCAAAGTTGGTCGGTATTTGGTCAAACGGTCAACACTTATATACCGACAAAAATACCGACCAATTTTGGTCTGTAATTCTGAAAATCAGAAACTAAAAACGGGTTTCTTCCAATTTCTCTTATTTTCTTCCCCAAAATTTTCTAACTCCTCCCTATTCCCCTTCTCTATTTGTCCCACACAAATTACATTCCCCACCCCGTGTAGCCACTGCCCAACGCCGTCCTTGTCGTCGGAGCTGCCACTGCTCCGTCTCTCTCCTAAAACCTAAAAAATCAAGGTTTGAATTACAATCTATTTCTTTGTTATTTCTTGTTTTGTTTTAATTATTTGAACATTGTATTAGTTTTTTAATTCTTTGAACATTGTATATTATTGATGACTAGGGTTTAGGTCTTGTTTTAATTGGTTTTGTTTATTAATTTTATTAACTAATTAGTTTAAATAGTCTTGAATAATTTAGTAAGGTTTGAATTATACTTTGTACTAGAATAGTTTAGTTAGAATCTAGGGTTTAGTAGTAGTGGTTGAACTTTTAGTTTATGAACTGAAATTTTAGGATATAAATTGAAACTTTCGGATTTTTAGTTGAACTATTAATTTATGAATTGGACCTTTTGGATATTAAATTGAATTGTTAGTTTATAAATTGAAGTTTTGGATATGAGTTGAATAGTTTATAAATTGAAATTTTAGAATATGTATTAAAATTTTAGGATTTTTAGTTGAACTTTTAGTTTATAAAATGAAATTTTAGGATATGAATTAAACTATTAGGATTTGTAGTTGAACTTTTAGTTTATAAATTGGATCTTTTGTGATATTAAACTGAAATTTTAGTTTATAAATTCAAATTTTAGGATTTGTAGTTGAGCTTTTAGTTTATGAATTGAAATTTTAGGATATGAATTGAAATTTTTGGATATGAATTAAACTTTTAGTTTATAAATTGAAGTTTTAGGATGGAACATCGTATTTGGATGTACAATAGATATTATTCTAATCGGCGGAGATTGCAGGAGGATTTTGTAGAAGGGGTTGAAGACCTTATTAGACTTGCAATGTCACTTCACCATACCAAAGTGAAAGAGTAATTAGGTGCCCTTGTGTTAGGTGCGAGTGTATGAAGTTTGAAAAATCGGAGGAAGTTAAGCATCATCATTATAGGAAGGGGTTTATAGAGAATTACTTTGTGTGGACTAATCATGGAAAAATCGATGGTAGCCGTGGGATATTTCATAACATGATCGTTGATGAAAGTGGTAGGCTAGTGCAGAATATAAATCGTGGTTCTAGAATTCATATGGTTAAATATGATTTTGGGATGAACTAGGGGGGGGGGGGATGAGCCCAATTAAAATGTTGAATAAACTCATAGTGATGACGCAAAATATTTTTATGAACAGTTAGAGGAAGTTAATCGTCCACTACGTAAAGAAAGTCCGCACACTGAGTTGTCTGTTGTAGTTAGATTACTAAGAATTAATTCTGATTGGAATATTTCTCAAGCAGCCATGGACTTTTTCATTAACCTTATGAGTGAACTAGTTGACCCTAATCTCAAATTACCCTGTGATTTCTATAAGACAAAGAGATTGGTTTCTATGTTAGGACTTTCGTCAGTGAGAATTGATTGTTATGAAGATGGTTGCATGTTATATTATAAAGATGATGCACATTTAGACAGTTGTAAATTTTGCAAAAAACCTCGTTTCAAGAGGCTTTCCAGCGGGAAAATGGTCGTTACCATGGCAATGCATTATTTATCTCTTATATCTAGGTTAAAAAGATTATATGCATCGATGAGTTCTGCTCCTCATATGAGATGGAACTTTGAAAATAGAAGACCACCTGGTGTTATGTGTCATCCTTCAAGATGGAGAAGCTTGGAAGCACTTTGATAGGACATATCCAGATTTTACTAGTGAACCAAGAAATATTAAGTGAGGTCTGTGTGAGGATGTCTTCACGCCTTTTTCTGTATCTGCGACACCATATTCATGTTGGCATGTATTTCTTACACCATATCCATGCTCATTTTTTTCTTATTATATTGAGAGTAACGTGTCATGTTCTAGGAATAGGCCCAATAGGCACACGCTCGAATGTGTGAATGATCCATTATATCCGTCAATATCCATATTCAATCAACCAGGCCGATGTTCTAAGGAAGTTACAAAGAGAAGTTTGAGTGATATGAAGTACAAGTCAGCTACACTTCATGTGTTGATTTATTAGTTTTCAAAATATAAATTTACTGTGATTAAATCTTGATGTAGTTACTAAAAATATTTTATGTGTCACAGTCACTTCGCGGATCAATTTGGCCGTGATGCTGTATATACGAGATTTGACACGTGGTTCAAACAATTTGTAAGTTTATCCCGATAATGTTCTAACACTATGTACGTAAATAATGTTTATAAGTTATGCCAACTTATAAATTTTCTTAACACTATGTAGGTAAATAATTTTAATAATGGTGTAAATCAATTTTTGAAAGATATATCTTGGGGACGTGGGCTTGAGGTCACAACAATGTCTAAGTACGTAGTGAATGGTTATAAGTTTCATACAGAGGATTGTTCTAAATATAAAAATAGCAATAACAACGGGATGTCGGTTCAAGGTGGTGATGACAACCAAGTTGGAGATATTGCTTATTATGGTGTGATCAAAGAAATAATAGAACTAGAATATACAGGATGGCCATTTAAGAAATTGATACTCTTTAGATGCAAGTGGTTTGACCCAAATCCAACAAGAGGTACAAGAGTACGCAATCAATACAACATAATTGAGTTTAATCATGCGAGGGATTATGATCGCTATGATCCTTTCATAATCGCTCAAAATGTTAGGCAAATGTATTATGATCCTTATACATTGCGGTGGAATAAGTCTGATTAGTGGATTGTAATAAAAACTAAGCATATAAGTAGGGTGGAAGTGGAGAATGTGCTAGAAGTTGCATATCAAAACGATATCTCCAGTGTTCACCAAATAGTGGATGATCAGCTAGAAAATAATTTGAACATCCTAAACACATATTGGAAGAAGTGGATATAAATGAAGTAACAATTAGAGAAAATACGTCGATGACCTTTAAAACGTTGGTTTTCCAAATAACTCTTGTTTTATAGCTAGTTTCTTATAAATTTCAATCTAAAGATGTATTATATTATGCAGATGGCAGGAAAGGGTCAATGTAACAATGACCCTATTGGTTCTCGGGGTCAAAAAAAGGTTAGGAAGGAAAAGAGGAGGGCAGTTAATAATACTCCCTCTTTGCCACCCTCTATAGAGACTGAGCTGCCACAACGTCACGAACCCTACACCTTTATGCAAACACCAGGTCTTTCATCACAGGGCCATGGGACTATTCGTCCGACATACAGTCCAACTACCTCACGACCACGAGGATCACAACCATCTGCATCGCACGGATCACAACCATCTGCATCGCATGGATCACATCCATCCATATCACAGCCACATACATCGCATCCACTCGGGTCACAACCATCAGTATCACAGCCACTTGAGGTCCTCCAGCTATGTCGTAGTCACAAGGGATCGCATTCATCTTTATCAGCGACTCCATCTATTTTAGGCCTTCACCTGCGAGGTAGTAGCTCTGCCCCCTACACCGTCCACACATGCTTTTGATATACATGCTTCAGAGGATGATGTTGATAAATGACGAGGAGGAAGTGCATTATGATCAATATGGCAGGATCATCATAGTCCTTGAGGTGATGGGTAACAGTTATTTGTTATTTTTGCGTTTATTATTTTCTAGAGTTCTTACTAAGATATTAATATATTTTTATTGTTAAATTGAAGGTTCATCCCGAGTAATAGGACTACGAGAATAATCACCAAAGCCATCAGAAAGCTTTGTGATGGCCCTTATGCAACTTGGACTTATTTCAATCAATTTAAGGTATAAATGTTCTTTTAAGCAGTTTAATAATTTATATTTATGATGTTTATTATTTAATATTTAATTTTTAAAATGTTGAGCAAGTGTGTATGGAAACACCGCTATAGCGCTGAGGTGACTGCAAATTTTCATCACAAAGCTTGCAAACGATTGTCTCATACTTTCTCCGAAGCTAGAAAGAAGAACAAGAAGCCTGACTGGTTAATTTAAAATTTATGGGATGATTTGCAAAGGCAATGCCTTGCCGCAACGTTCTTAGAGAAGAGCAAAAAAAGAAAGAAAGCTCGCACATCTGAGAAGGGAGGCTCCTTGCACACTGAAGGTGTGGTCAGCCTAGGGACAATAAAAAGAAGATTGATACGTAATTGCTTAAATTGTTTTAATTTCTAAAGTATATCTATTCAGTTTATTAACTAAGTTGATTTATTTTCAGGAAAAGAAGTTGGGGCATTTAATGAACCATGATGATCTATCCAAGGAGACGCATATTGTAAAGAAGAAGAAAGAGGCGGATCAAGAAAGATGGGTCGATGACCGAGCCTCGACTGTATATTACTTTTCTTTAAGTATTTTAATTTTCTTTTATATAAATTTTGAAATGCTAATTCAATTTAAATTTTCATATAGGGTCGCTGCCAAACAAACGTGGAGTAATTCATCCACAATCAGCCTACTGGTGAATCGGGTGAGCCAACCCAACCTTCAGACGAGGATGCTGAAAGAATATGGATGGAGTCTACTAGTGGTCCAAAATAGGGGTAGGTATACGGGCTTCCTACGAAAACGTTCCATCGCTATATGTTTGGAATTCAAGGAATAAGGACTTACTTACAAGGTGAGCAACTTAATAGGGAGATCCTCTCTGCCATGCGGGAGACTATGACAAAGCTCACATCCGAGCTAGAAGCGGCCAAGGAAAGAGAAATGGTTAGAAGTGCTCAATTCCTTGGCATGCAAGCGCAGATCAAAACTCTCCTATCTATGGAGCTTTTCCGTTGCCCCGGTCTCATGAATCATCGCCAGAGGCTCGACATGAACGTGAGCGTTCCTTCCTTCCTCCCCGTGATCGTTCCTCCCACCCTCCCCCTGGCCATTCTTCACGTCCTCCACAAGACTCTTCTCGATACCGTCTTTTAGATGAAAGTTCAGCAGACGGTGATGATGATATTGTACAAAACACTCTTTGACTTGTATATACTAAGAACTAGACAAATAGAACTAGTTTTGAACTAGTTGTAATAAGTATTAACTTGGTTTTGTTTTTTTTTGGATTTATTGAACTTTAATTTGTTAGTTTTAATGTATTTATTAAATTTTGTTGTTATTGTTGTTGTTGTTGTTGGCATAAAATACCCGTCTAAGAATTTTGGTATGCTGGCAGGTGGTGTAACTACCAAAACAAGCATTTTATGCCAGAATTAAAACTCAAAAAACCGACCAAAGTTGGTCGGTATATAATTTTAAAAATAATTCTTTTGATTAGCGACCAAAGTTGGTCGCTTAATCTTAAAAGAAGAATACAAAATTAATAATTACTGAGCAAAGTTGATCGGTTAATGAACAAGGATTACCCGGATTTCACATTAACCGACAAACTTTGGTCGCTAATTTTTAAATTTAAAATTTTTAAAGAAATATATATTTTAATTTACCAACCAACTTTGGTCGCTAATCTTTAAATTTTAATAATTAACAATTTAACATAATTTACATAACCAACTTTGGTAGGTAAAATTATATTATTAAAATATATTACCGACCAAAGTTGGTCGGTATATGCTTTAAATTACACATTTGTATCCTTTTACCTTTGCGACCAAGTTTAGACGATAATAAGCGATTAACTTTGGTCGGTATATAGAAGCGACCACTAAAATAGCGACCAATCCTGTTTGGACATGTTTTGGTCGGTGTTTTGCATATACAGACCAACATCATTTTTTTTGGTCGCTAAAACCCATATTTTTAGTAGTGAAATAAGTTAAAATTGCAGTATCACGAATTTATAAAAATGGTCGTGCTATTCATGAGTTTGAACCAAATGGTCTTCTGGAGGATTGATTTAAAATTTAAATGTTATACTAATATTTAGAAGAATTAACCCAAATAATCACCCATATATATATGTGTGTATGTATATAGTATGGATTATATAATATATAATTGTATATAATCAATTTAAAATCTATATATATGGTTTAAAAAGTAAATAATGAATATGATCTGTTATTTGTATAAAAATCCAAAAAATTTAAGTCGGAAAAGCGAATTTTGAAATGTCTATAAGACTTTATTTATACTTGTTTGACTTAATCTATACTTGTTTAACTCTCGAATAGAGAGTGACAGACTTAGAATTTTAATTTGTTGAATTTAAACTTGCACTATCCTGATTATACTCTTAAAACTATGGGTAAAACCGAATATTTATTAAAATTTTAATTAATTTTATCATATATATATTTGTACTCCAGTCAAAAGTTACGAGTTCAAGTGAAACTACAGGTTCTTTTCACGATCCAAATTTTCTACCCTCGGGAGTCATGATGGCGCCTACTCATAAAAGCTAGGCAAGCCAACTATTAAGATTTTCACCCATTAGCAATCAACCCAAACAGATATAAACAATAACTAAAGCTAAACAGATGAAAAATGCGGAAGAGTTATAACAAATTCAAATAATCTAATACATGTCAACCCAAGAATCTTGTGTCACAAATTCATGAACATCTACGAGTTTCTACAAACACTGGTCTAGAAAGAAAAGTACAATTGTTCTCGGAATAAAAAGAGACAGCATAAAGCTAAAACAGGGAAGGGGGACGTTAGGCTCTACAGACGCCAACATATCTACCTTGGTCTCCGTGGACTGAAGGCAACTTTTGTGTACAGAAGTGGGTATTTGATCGGTAGTAGCTGTGCGGGTCGTTGCGGTGGAGACTCAAGGTAAACCTGCTGCAGCATTCGCAGGCCTCAGAGTCACCATCACTTGTACTTATTTTCATTTGTTCCTTTCTTTTCACGACATTGATGTATATATTTTGTATAACTACTTTTAGAAAAGCTTATGACTGGTACCACCGATTTTGGGTATTGTAATTTGTTAACTGTTATTTAAACTAAAGTTAGCAAATATAAATGTTATCTCAATTAATGTTAGGCTTACCTAATTTAGAAATTAGGTGTTTGTCATAATTTTCTTACCATATTTTATTTTCCTATTTGTTGAAGAAAAAGGTAATATAATTACCTTAATTGGGTTATCCTTTTTGTAGAAAATTTTTTTAATTCTCCTATATTTGGCTAGTCCTTTATCTTGTAGAAAAAGGTTTGGGCTTCTATAACTTGAGGATCCTTCCTTCTCATTCAGCAACATCTACAATGTACCATAGAGGGCTTGAGAGTCTTATTTAGGGGGAGAACTTTACGGGACAAGTGTTAGTGTGTCACTTGTATTTGCCTCTTTGTGAGGTTGTTCTCTCGATATTTTGTACTCTCTTTTTATTATAGTAGATTGCTCATCTCCATCGTGGATGTAGTTCAGTTGACCGAACCACGTTAAATATTTCTGTCTTTTTTGGTGGATTTTTTTGTTGTTGTATGATTTATCGTTGTTGAAGGTTTGCTTACTAGCTTCCGCATGACACCTGATTTTTATGGTCCCAACAAGTGGTATCTGAGCGAGATTCAAGACAGGTTCATTTTGGCGGGTTCAGTTCTAGCCGCAACATATTTGACGATAATTGTTATTTTTGTCTGAGAAATTTGACCAGTGTGCTACGCACATTGAGGCAAACTTTGTGGTGGAGATTTGGAGAAGCGACCTGTTGAAGTCTATATGGAGAAGGTGGATCGAGTTTATTTTGCTAGAAAATTCTGGTCAAGGGGGAGAATATTAGGTGTTTACCATAATTTTTTTTTTTACCATATTTGATTTTCCTATTTGTTGAAGGAAATGACAATATAATTACCTTAATTGGGTTTTCCTTTTTGTAGAAGGAAATTATAATACTCCTATTGTAACGACCCGACCGGTCGTTTTAGAAAATTACGCCCCTATCCCTAATTTAACTGTTCCCCTAAGTTCATTTCTGCTATTGTGGGTTGCCGGGAGAGTCGGTTTCGAAAATTTGAGCATTTTGGGACACTTAGTCCCCAAATAAGAGCTTTGAAACTAGAAAGCGGTCCATAGCCGGAACAAGTGTTAAGACGATCTCGGAACGGAAATCCGATGGTTCCATTAGCTCCGTTAGGTGATTTCGGGGTTAGGAGCGCGTTCGGAATGTATTTTGGAGGTCCGTAGCTCAATTAGGCTTGAAATGCCGAAGGTTGAAATTTTGGCGAATCCGATCGATAGGTGAAATTTTGATTCGGGGGTCGGAATGGAATTCCGACAATTTCTGTAGCTTCGTTATGTGATTTTGGATATGTCCGCAAATTTTCAGGTCATTCGGACGTCGTTTGGTCGGGTTTTTGATCGAATGTGCAATTCGGAAAGTTTTAAGAAATTTAGGCTTGAATTCGATGTGAATTATGGGATTTGATGTTGTTAGACGTGTTTTGAGGATTTGAGCAAGGTCGAATAAGGTATTAAGATGTGTTGGTATGTTTGGATGAGGTCCCGGGGGCCTCGGGGTGATTTCGGATGGTTAAACGGGAGAAAAATATGGAAAATTGCAGAAACTAGTGCACTGCTTCTGTTGTTTCCGCTCCTGCGGAATTATGGGCGCAGGAGCGGGTGCGCTGAAGCGGACCAGGAGCGCAGAAGCGCTGGGCACCGCAGAAGCGGAGCATTTTCCGCCGAAGCGGAATCGCGGAAGCGTACAGGGAGCCGCAGAAGCGGCCATCGCAGAAGCGGAAGGGAGCCGCTTAGGCGAGCCCGCAGAGGCGGACGCCTAGTCGCAGAAGCGGAAATATCCGCAGGAGCGATCGAGTCTCCGCAGAAGCGGACGCGTAGAAGCGGAAAATATTCCGCAGAAGCGAAAATCGCTGTAAGTAAGTGTATGAGAAGTTAGAAAATTTCAGAAACATTTTAACATTTGGGGGTCTCGGCTTAAGGGCGATTTTGGGCGATTTTGAGGAGAAAATCAAGGGAAATCATCAGGTAATCAACTATGAACTCATATTATGATTAGTATTGATAATATTACGCAATTATATCATGAAAATGGAGGAATTTGGGGTAATTTATGGAGGATTTAGCCCTAGTCTTGGACTTTAGAAAATCAAGGTTTTGAGTGGGCAAACGGAGTCCGATTTTGGTAAACTTCATATGCATAGACTCCTATTGAAACAAGGGTTCCGAATATATAACTTTCGTGAATTTCCGTTAAGCGTACCGAAAGTCGGGTTTTGGCAACTTGTGGGTTTTGGTGAATTTTGAGTTAATTTGATTGGGTAATGCCCAATTGGCTTATTTTGATGTGATTCTATTGATTTTTATCAGATTCTACTCTTGTGGAGGCCGACATTCGTGGCAAGAGGGTTATTACTTAGCGGTTTTGTACCGAAATTGAGGTAAGTGGCTTGTCTAACCTCGTGTGGGGGAACTTTCACCCCTAGGATATTATGTGATAGTTTAAATGCCTTGTACGCGAGGTGACGGGCGTGTACATGCGCTGGTTGTTGTAACACACACTTTACTTGAATTGTCCGATTTGTGATATTCCTGCTCTTAGCTGATAAAAGCGTTACCATTACCCGGTAGTACTTAGAAAAGCATGATTAACTAGGATTCAACATGTTTAATTGCCTAGTTGATTTACTTGAACTCTTGATAAATTGTTGGCACTAATTTCGGTGAAGTTGTAATTTAACATATTATATTCTCTCTGTGTGTTTTCTTATTCGATGTGTTGGTGGACTGCGGGTTCAATTCCCGGAGATCCCAGGGCTGTGGGTTCGATTCCCAGAGACCCGGAGTGATATTGTTTGTGGACTGCGGGTTCGATTCCCGGAGACCTAGGGCTGTGGGTTCGATTCCCAGAGACCCGGCGTGATATTGGTCTGTGGGTTCGATTCCCAGAGACCCGGCGTGATATTGGTAGGGGCTACGGGTTCGATTCCCGAGATCCTAAGTTATTGGTAGGGACTACGGGTTCGATTCCCGAGATCCCGAGTTATTGATTATTTATTGAGATATGGGTTGCGGGTTCGATTCCCGGAGACCCAGAGGTACTGAGAATGGGACTGTGGGTTCAATTCCCATAGATCCTGGATTTGTTTATTCGAGTTGGTTATTTGTTGTTAGTTTAATCGTAGACAGTTGCAGTAATTATCATAATGTTGTTATTTCGGAAATTATTATCATATAAACTGTTTATTTTGTTTTCATCATTATATTATTGTTTTTTTCTCAGTAGGGCCCTTACCTACCTCGTCACTACTCCATCGAGGTTAGGCTTGGCACTTACCGAGTACCGCCGTGGTGTACTCATGCTACTCTTCTGCACACTTTTGTTGTGCAGATCCAGGTACATCAGAGCAGGCTCGTATTAGGTGATTCTGCAGGCTTTCTGGGAGACTTCGAGGTATGATCTGCTACGTCCGCGGATCCGGAGGCCTTCCCTTCTATTCTAGTATTTCTAGTTGACATTTTCTTCATTTCGTTGTTAGATACTCTTTACACATAGAGCCACAGTTGTATTTCTCTTTTAGTCTGTGTTACCGTGGGGTTCCGGATCTTGGTAGTGTTTATTTATTGTGTGACGAATGTATGTGCCAAGTGGCACGGATTACATATCTTTTATGTTATTTTCCGATGTTTCTTATTTAAGTAATTATAATTTATAGATTTCGCAACGTGTTAGGCTTACCTAGTCGTGGGGACTGGGGTGCCATCACGACATGTTCACAATTGGTGAACTAGGGTCGTGACAAGTTGGTATCAGAGCTCTAGGTTCATAGGAGTCACGGGACACGGACCGGTTACTTAGAGTCTCGCTGATCGATACGGAGACGTCTGTATTTATCTACGAGGGGCTATGTAACTGTTTAGGAAACTCTTCATTTCTTTTGGATTCCTTGTCGTGCGACATTTTTGGCATCAAAAAAATCTAAACTACTGCTTTCTATTCTCTCACAGATGGTGAGGACACGAGCTAACCGCGATGATCAGGTACCCGCGCCCCCTGTTGCTGCCGTCAGAGGCCGGGGCCGAGGTAGAGGACGAAGACGCGCCCGAGGTGCAGCCACAGCACCATCGCGCGCTGCCGCTGAGGTGCCACCGGTAGACCAGGTTGGAGCGCAGGCACCTGGTACACCGACTACAGCTGCTACTACTCCAGCACTACAGGAGACCCTGGCTCAGTTCACGAGCATGTATACCACTTTAGCCCAGGCAGGATTGCTTCCTCTTGTTGCAGCTACATCTCAGGCCGGGGGAGGGGCCCAGACTCCCGTAGCCGTTACACCGGAGCAGCGTGTGCCAGTGGGACATGTTCCGGATGTTTTGGTTATGCCTCCTGCCGCCCCAGCACAACCAGGAGGTGGACCAGCTGCCTCTGAGGACGAGCAACGTAGATTGGAGAGGTTCAAGAAATATGACCCTCCAGTGTTCAGTGGTTTGGCTTCGGATGATGCATTGGGTTTTCTAGAGGAGTGTTATCGTATTCTTCGTACTATGGGGATTGTGGAGACCAGCGGGGTTTCCTTCACTGCTTTTCGGTTTCGCGGGGCCGCTTATGATTGGTGGCGCACGTATGAGTTGGATAGTCCAGAGGAGTCTGCTTCATTGACTTGGACGCAGTTTTCAGATCTATTTTTGAGGGAGTTTGTTCCACAGAGCCTTAGGGATTCTTGGCGCTCGGAGTTTGAGCGGTTGCGACAGGGCTCCATGTCAGTATCGGAGTATGCCATCAGTTTCACCCGTCTGGCCAGGCATGCACCGGCCTTGGTAGCCACGGTTCGGGAGAGAGTGCGGAGATTTATTGAGGGCCCGATTCCGCCTATCCGATCCAGCATGGCCAGAGAGTTGGAGACAGATATATCTTATCAGCAGGCAGTTAGCATTGCCGGGAGGATCGAGAGTATGCTCCCAGAGAGCGTGGAGATAGAGAGGCCGAGAGGTCTCGTGAGTCGGGCCATTTCTCTGGTGCCCGCACTTCAGCAGCCGGTCGTTTTGGCAGGGGATATTCCGGTCGTCCGGTTCACTCAGCATTGCCCGCAGCCGGTAGCACTCCAGGTCTTCCAGCACCACGGGAGCCTTATTATGCTCCCCCAGTTTCCGGTGCACCTCCTGCGCGGGGTCCTTCCGGGGGTCAGACTAGTGGGGTTGAGGCCGGTCGGTCACAGCCACCGCGTCCTCTCGGAGCTTGTTTTGAGTGCGGGGATACTCGCCACCCGGTTGGGAGTGCCCCGGCGTAGGAGGGGAGCACCTCCAGTCTTCGCAGCATCGGCGTGGCTCTCGGGGTCGGCGAGCTATCATTCCGGCTCCGGGTCGCTATTCCACCGCCCGGCCGGCCCGGGGGCGGGGGTCGGGGTTCTAGCGGCCGCCCTCGAGAGGGGGACGAGCCGGATTCTATGCTATTCCCGATCGCACCGCGGCTGTTGCATCTGACTCTGTTATCGCGGGTATTATTCTGGTTAGTCACGGGGAGGCATCGGTTCTATTCGACCCTGGTTCCACCTTTTCATATGTGTCTTCTTACTTTGCTTCTCATCCGGGTGTGCCTCGGGATTCTTTGAGTGCCCCCATTTATGTTTCCACTCCGGTGGGTGATTCTTTGGCGGTGGACCGCGTATATCGGTCGTGTTTGATTACCATTTGTGATTTTGAGACCAGAGCGGATCTATTGCTGCTTGGGATGGTCGATTTTGATATTATTCTGGGCATGGACTGGTTGTCGCCCCATTATGCTATTCTTGATTGTCACGCCAAGACCGTGACGTTGGCTATGCCAGGCATTCCACGTATTGAGTGGAGTGGTACTCTAGATCACACCCCTAGCCGTGTTATTTCTTTTCTCGGAGCTCAGCGTATGGTTGAGAAGGGGTGTGCTGCTTATCTTGCCTATGTGCGGGACGTCAGTATTGACCCTCCCTCTATTGATTCTGTTCATGTGGTACGTGACTTTGCTGATGTATTTCCAGCTGATCTTCCGGGCATGCCGCCCGACAGAGATATTGACTTTGCTATTGACTTGTTGCCGGGCACTCGGCCCATTTCTATTCCACCGTACCGTATGGCTCCTCCTGAGTTGAAGGAGTTGAAGGATTAGTTACAGGAGTTATTGGGCAAGGGTTTTATTCGACCCAGTATTTCGCCTTGGGGTGCTCCTATATTGTTTGTGAAGAAAAAGGATGGTTCTATGCGTATGTGTATTGACTATCGTCAGCTGAACAAGGTTACAATGAAGAACCGGTATCCTTTGCCCCGTATTGATGATTTATTTGACCAACTACAGGGCGCACATGTGTTTTCTAAGATTGATTTGCGCTCTGGGTATCACCAGCTGAAGATTCGGGAGCCAGATATCCCGAAGACTGCCTTCAGGACCCGGTATGGTCACTATGAGTTCCTCGTGATGTCTTTTAGGTTGACTAATGCCCCAGCAGCATTTATGCATTTGATGCACAGTGTGTTCAGGCCTTATCTGGACTCGTTCGTGATTGTCTTCATTGATGATATTCTAGTATATTCTCGGAGCCGGGAAGAGCACGAGCAGCATTTGAGGATAGTGCTTCAGATCCTGAGGGAGAAGCAACTTTATGCCAAGTTCTCTAAATGTGAATTTTGGTTGAGTTCTGTGGCATTTTTGGGCCACGTGGTGTCGAGTGATGGTATTCGAGTAGATCCGAGAAGGTGGAGGCCGTGCAGAGTTGGCCCAGACCCTCCTCCGCTACTGAGATTCGCAGTTTCCTTGGTTTGGCGGGCTACTACCGTCGTTTCGTAGAGGGGTTCTCTTCGATTGCAGCACCTATGACTAGATTGACCCAAAAGGGTGCCCCTTTTCGGTGGACAGACGAGTGTGAGGCGAGCTTTCAGAAGCTCAAGACAGCTTTGACTTCGGCCCCTATATTGATGTTGCCTACAGGTACGGGGTCCTATACCGTATATTGTGATGCCTCACGAGTTGGACTCGGTGCGGTATTGATGCGGGACGGTAGGGTGATTGCCTACGCGTCGAGACAGCTGAAGGTGCATGAGAAGAATTACCATGTTCATGATTTGGAGCTAGCTGCCATTGTTCACGCCTTAAAAATTTGGCGTCATTATTTATATGGGGTTCCTTGTGAGATCTACACTGATCACCGGAGCTTGCAACACTTGCTTAAGCAGAAGGACCTGAATATGCGTCAGAGGAGATGGTTGGAACTACTGAAGGACTATGATATTACTATTCTCTATCATCCGAGCAAGGCTAATGTGGTTGCTGATGCCTTGAGTCGTCGGGCAGAGAGTTTGGGGAGTTTGGCATATCTACCGGCTTCGGAGAGGCCTATGGCGATGGATGTTCAGGCTTTGGCCAGGCAGGTTTGTTAGACTGGATCTTTCGGAGCCCTGCCGGGTTCTAGCTTGTGTGGTTTCTCGGTCTTCTCTATTTGACCGCATCGGGGAGCGTCAGTTCGACGACCCTCGTTTGC
The DNA here is from genome assembly GCA_032618575.1 of Nicotiana noctiflora. Taxonomy (NCBI): domain Eukaryota; kingdom Viridiplantae; phylum Streptophyta; class Magnoliopsida; order Solanales; family Solanaceae; genus Nicotiana; species Nicotiana noctiflora. Next base: position 94,366 of record JASVEL010003059.1, on the reverse strand, counting down.
TTGTCCTCGAGGATAGAGTTCGGCGTGGTGATGCTCGAGATGTTACCTTTGGGGATGATAGAGTTATGAGGATGCAGGGGCGTATCTGTGTGCCCAATGTAGATGATCTTCGAGAGCTGATTTTAGCAGAGGCCCATAGCTCGCGGTATTCCATCCATCCGAGTGCCACGAAGATATATCAGGACTTGAGACAGCATTACTGGTGGAGGCGGATGAATAGAGATATCGTTGATTATGTTTCTAGATGCCTCAACTGCCAGCAGGTGAAGTATGAGCATCAGTGTCCGGGTGGATTGATGCAACAGATTGAGATTCCAGAGTGGAAATGGGAGCGCATTACCATGGACTTTGTATCTAGACTTCCACGGACTGTTAGGAAGTTTAATTTCATTTGGGTCATTGTGGATCGGCTGACCAAGTCCGCCCATTTCATACCGGTGAGCACTACTTATTCATCGGAGTGACTAGCGGAGATCAACATCAGAGAGATAGTCAGCTACATGGTATTCCAGTTTCCATCATTTTAGATAGAGGCACTCGGTTCACTTCACGGTTCTGGAGAGTCGTACAATAGGAGTTAGGTACTCGGGTGGAGCTGAGCACGACATTTCACCCCCAGACTGATGGGCAGTCCGAGCGCACTATTCAAATTTTGGAGGATATTCTTCGTGAGTACATGCTTGAGTTTGGAGGTTCATGGGATCACTTCTTGCCACTGGCGGGGTTTGCTTATAACAACAGCTACCTGTCCAGTATTCAGATGGCACCGTATGAGGCTCTTTATGGTAGGAGGTGCAGGTCTGCCGTGGGTTGGTTCGAGCCGGGTGAGGCCAGGATGCTAGGTACTGATATGGTTCAGGATGCAATGGACAAGGTCAAGGTGATTCAGGACAAACTTCCTGCAGCCCAGTCTAGACATAAGAGTTATGCGGACAAAAAGGTTCGCGATGTGGCTTTTATGGTTGGCGAGCGGGTTCTGCTTTGAGTCTCGCCCATGAAGGGAGTTATGAGGTTTGGGAAGAAAGGGAAGCTGAGTCCTAGGTTTATCGGCCCTTTTGAGATTTTGAGGCGTGTTGGGGAGGTTGCTTATGAGTTGGCCTTACCTCCCGGCCTAGCCGGAGTTCACCCCGTATTTCATGTCTCCATGCTCCGGAGATACCATGGTGACCCGTCGCACGTATTGGATTTCACATCTGTTCAGCTAGACAAGGATCTTTCTTATGTTGAGGAGCCAGTAGCCATTCTAGACAGGCAAGTCAGAAAGCTAAGGTCAAAGAACATCGCTTCGGTAAAGGTTCAGTGGCGGGGCCAGCCGGTCGAGGAGGCGACTTGGGAGACCGAGCAAGATATGCGCAGCCAGTACCCTCATCTTTTCACTACTCTAGGTATGTTTTCTATGCTCGTTCGAGGACGAACGAATCTTTAAGTGTGGGAAGATGTAACGACCCGACCGGTCGTTTTAGAAAATTACGCCCCTATCCTTAATTTAACTGTTCCCCTAAGTTCATTTCTGCTATTGTGGGTTGCCGGGAGAGTCGGTTCCGAAAATTTGAGCATTTTGGGACACTTAGTCCCCAAATAAGAGCTTTGAAACTAGAAAACGGTCCGTAGCCGGAACAGGTGTTAAGACGATCTCGGAACGGAAATCCGATGGTTCCATTAGCTCCGTTAGGTGATTTCGGGGTTAGGAGCGCGTTCGGAATGTATTTTGGAGGTCCGTAGCTCAATTAGGCTTGAAATGCCGAAGGTTGAAATTTTGGCGAATCCGATCGATAGGTGAAATTTTGATCCGGGGGTCGGAATGGAATTCCGACAATTTCTGTAGCTTCGTTATGTGATTTTGGATATGTCCGCAAATTTTCAGGTCATTCGGACGTCGTTTGGTCGGGTTTTTGATCGAATGTGCAATTCGGAAAGTTTTAAGAAATTTAGGCTTGAATTCGATGTGAATTATGGGATTTGATGTTGTTAGACGTGTTTTGAGGATTTGAGCAAGGTCGAATAAGGTATTAAGATGTGTTGGTATGTTTGGATGAGGTCCCGGGGGCCTCGGGGTGATTTCGGATGGTTAAACGGGAGAAAAATATGGAAAATTGCAGAAACTAGTGCACTGCTTCTGTTGTTTCCGCTCCTGCGGAATTATGGGCGCAGGAGCGGGTGCGCTGAAGCGGACCAGGAGCGCAGAAGCGCTGGGCACCGCAGAAGCGGAGCATTTTCCGCTGAAGCGGAATCGCGGAAGCGTACAGGGAGCCGCAGAAGCGGCCATCGCAGAAGCGGAAGGGAGCCGCTTGGGTGAGCCCGCGCAGGCGGACGCCTAGTCGCGAGGCGGAAATATCCGCGGGAGCGATCGAGTCTCCGCAGAGCGGACGCGTAGAAGCGGAAAATATTCCGCGGAAGCGAAAATCGCTGTAAGTAAGTGTATCGAAGTTAGAAAATTTCAGAAACATTTTAACATTTGGGGTCTCGGCTTAAGGGCGATTTTGGGCGATTTTGAGGAGAAAATCAAGGGAAATCATCGGGTAATCAACTATGAACTCATATTATGATTAGTATTGATAATATTACGCAATTATATCATGAAAATGGAGGAATTTGGGGTAATTTATGGAGGATTTAGCCCTAGTCTTGGACTTTAGAAAATCAAGGTTTTGAGTGGGCAAACGGAGTCCGATTTTGGTAAACTTCATATGCATAGACTCGTATTGAAACAAGGGTTCCGAATATATAACTTTCCTGAATTTCCGTTAAGCGTACCGAAAGTCGGGTTTTGGCAACTTGTGGGTTTTGGTGAATTTTGAGTTAATTTGATTGGGTAATGCCCAATTGGCCTATTTTGATGTGATTCTATTGATTTTTATCAGGATTCTACTCTTGTGGAGGCCGACATTCGTGGCAAGAGGGTTATTACTTAGCGGTTTTGTACCGGAATTGAGGTAAGTGGCTTGTCTAATCTCGTGTGGGGGAACTTTCACCCCTAGGATATTATGTGATAGTTTAAATGCCTTGTACGCGAGGTGACGGGCGTGTACATGCGCTGGTTGTTGTAACACACACTTTACTTGAATTGTCTGATTTGTGATATTCCTGCTCTTAGCTGATAAAAGCGTTACCATTACCCGGTAGTACTTAGAAAAGCATGATTAACTAGGATTCAACATGTTTAATTGCCTAGTTGATTTACTTGAACTCTTGATAAATTGTTGGCACTAATTTCGGTGAAGTTGTAATTTAACATATTATATTCTCTCTGTGTGTTTTCTTATTCGATGTGTTGGTGGACTGCGGGTTCAATTCCCGGAGATCCCAGGGCTGTGGGTTCGATTCCCAGAGACCCGGAGTGATATTGTTTGTGGACTGCGGGTTCGATTCCCGGAGACCTAGGGCTGTGGGTTCGATTCCCAGAGACCCGGCGTGATATTGGTAGGGACTACGGGTTCGATTCCCGAGATCCCGAGTTATTGGTAGGGACTACGGGTTCGATTCCCGAGATCCTGAGTTATTGGTAGGGACTACGGGTTCGATTCCCGAGATCCTGAGTTATTGATTATTTATTGAGATATGGGTTGCGGGTTCGATTCCCGGAGACCCAGAGGTACTGAGAATGGGACTGTGGGTTCAATTCCCATAGATCCTGGATTTGTTTATTCGAGTTGGTTATTTGTTGTTAGTTTAATCGTAGACAGTTGCAGTAATTATCATAATGTTGTTATTTCGGAAATTATTATCATATAAACTGTTTATTTTGTTTTCATCATTATATTATTGTTTCTCTCAGTAGGGCCCTGACCTACCTCGTCACTACTCCATCGAGGTTAGGCTTGGCACTTACTGAGTACCGCCGTGGTGTACTCATGCTACTCTTCTGCACACTTTTGTTGTGCGGATCCAGGTACATCAGAGCAGGCTCGTATTAGGTGATTCTGCAGCTTTCTGGGAGACTTCGAGGTATGATCTGCTACGTCCGCGGATCCGGAGGCCTTCCCTTCTATTCTAGTATTTCTAGTTGACATTTTCTTCATTTCGTTGTTAGATACTCTTTACACATAGAGCCACAGTTGTATTTCTCTTTTAGTCTGTGTTACCGTGGGGTTCCGGATCTTGGTAGTGTTTATTTATTGTGTGACGAATGTATGTGCCAAGTGGCACGGATTACATATCTTTTATGTTATTTTCCGCTGTTTCTTATTTAAGTAATTATAATTTATAGATTTCGCAACGTGTTAGGCTTACCTAGTCGTGGGGACTGGGTGCCATCACGACATATTCACAAATGGTGAACTAGGGTCGTGACACCTATATTTGGCTACTCTTTTTTCTTGTAGGAAAAGATTTGGGCTTCTATAAATTGAGGATCCTTCCTTCTCATTCAGCAGTATCCACAATGTAGCCATAGGGGGTTTGAGAGTCTTGTTTAGGGGGAGAACTTTACGGAATAAGTGTTAGTGTGTCACTTGTGTTTGCCTCTTCGTGAGGTTGTTCTTTGGATATTTTGTACTCTCTTTTTATTATAATGGATTGTTCATCTCCGCCGTGGACGTAAGTCAGTTGACCAACCCACGTTGAATGCTTGTCTCTCGTTTGGTAGATTTCTTTTTTGTTGTCTGATTTATTATTGTTCAAAGTTTGCTTTACTAGATTTCATCTAATAGCTGATTATTTTTTAGTCCTAACAATACTCAGAATAAATCAAGATAACCATACCTCTGTGCCTACATACAAGGCGAGGTTAGTTGTTAAAGGTTTTGGTTAGAATAAGGGAGTTGTTGATGAAATTTTCTCCCATATTGTGAAGATGTCTTATATTTGTGTAGTTCTGGCTTAGCTGCAAGTCTAGATTTAAAGGTTGAGAAGATGGATGTCAAGACTGCTTTTCTTGATGGTGATTTAGATGAGGAGATTTATATGGAGCACCTTGACGCAGATAAGCATGTGTTTTGGAGAAAATTGGCAGGCATGAAGCCTGTCAATAGTTCCTCTACTTGAAGATATATTTGGCCTCTTCGCTGGATGGGGAGTTTTTTTGGGAACATGCCCATATTTTCCAGCTAAAGGCCCAATGGCCTAATCTTATTCTCTTTTGATCTTCATTTCTATTCGGAATTGAATTCGGTGTTTATTCCCATTTTGAGTGGGTTTTGACTTTAAGAGAAAGCACCACTCATGAACTATAAATATGACAACCTTAGAGAATTCTTCTATGCTCATTGATACTAGTCTTTGAAGGACTTAAGCACATAAGAATGGGTTTCGAGAGAGCTTACATCTAGAGAGAAGAGAGAAGAGAGAAGAGAGAAGAAAAGTATTTGTTTTGCTGCAAAATATTATTCCGACCAGCCAACTTCAAATCACGTTTTCTAATTCGTTAACCATTGGATCGGGCAAAAATTTTGAGTGAGTGTTCATAACATTTTGGTATTGTATTTGAATGGTGAAGATCTGATTTTTAGGCTCGTAGCATCTGATTTCGAGTCTCAAACAGTATCTTTATTTTTGTAAATTCTCCTCATTTTTCAATTGATTTGTTGTTGCTATTGGTGCTCCATGTTTGGCACTTGTTGTAGCCAATTTAAAGAATTTTTGTAACCCTCTTATTGCGTTTTTTAGATCTTTGTGATCCCGTAATTTTTACCTTCGATTTAAAGGGTCTTCTATATTAAAATTTGATATTGTTTACTTTATTTATTTTTGAGTTTGCCTCTTACTCGATGTACATTCCTTCGAAGGAATCGTGGGTCGTGACGGCTCTAGGTTACGACTCTGAATTTGAATGCTAGAAAAGGGATAAGCTACTAGTATTTGAAGGTTACAAGAAAAACAAAAAAAAAGAAAAAAAAAAGAAAAAGAAAATGGCAGCCTATCAGATTAAAAGTGTTATTAATAATTTTTTACCGAACATTCTATTAACCAATTGAAAAAACAAAATATCTGAAAGGTTAGCTACATTGGGCTTCAGTTTTCCTTTGGTCTCATGAGTTGGACTTCTAATAAACAATTACAAGGATTACAGCTGCAAGAGCAATGCTGGAGAATACTCCAACGTAAGTTTAATTTGACTAAGCACTCCTAGATATTTTTTATTCTACGCATTGATACTCCTAGAAAAGTATATAGACAATAAGAACTAGGCATGTGTTTCATTTTGCTATTTTAGGTTTTTTAATTACAACTATTTCATAGTGGGACTACTTATTCAGTACTCTTTACGTAGTCAAAAATCAAAAGTTGCCTTCCTTATCCACATTAAAATAACAACTTGTTAAAAGAGAGGACCAAACATCAGCATTGAGTAAGATTCTACCTAAAAAAATATGTTTTGTCCATGTTTTTAGATATACAATGACGTATTGGTAACTTGTTAGGATTATACTAATCCGCAAATGGTTTCTTGTGGGAATAAATAATTGAATCATTGTTTTCTTGCATATCACAACAGCAAGACAAAAATAGAAAAGCTTGCCTTTTAACTATATATATATATATATATATCTGTGTGCCAAATGCAAATCAGGTGAGTCATGACGCGACATTAAACAGATATTGTGGTTGTATGGGGTAAATCAGATAAGTGGTACGACATGGCCATATGTACCTATGGCCGGCCCCGATAAAATAAATAAGGAGGCCGCCCTCGTTTTGAGGGCGGCAGCATTCATGGACGTCCTCATTAACGGCCGCGTGACAAGAAGGACGCGGCCCCGCCTATGAGACATCAAGCTGGCGGATCCATTAAAGAAGGTGTCCCAGGTCCCGCGGCCTATATTTTGATTACGCTTGTAATATCAGAGCGTCAATGTAATAAGTTAGGCGAGAGGACCCTCTCATTATATAAGGGAGGGCCTCCCCCATTTGTAAAGGATCCGATTTTCGGATAATAAGACATATCTTTCTCTCTCTCTCTATCACTGCTATCACTACTGCTCATTTGTTCTGTCTTCCACATTTTGTTCTTACCATCTCCTTGAGATAACCATTTTATGCACATTGTTTTAACGATCAATCTTCGATTTATATTATCACTGATTCCGATTATCCCATTACTTATATTGATTGATTAGTTCTAAAGATACATAACATCTTTGAGCAAACAATTTGGCGTCGTCTGTGGGAATTTCGAGAATCAAACTTATGGTATACATTCGCGAAGATCCGATCAAGCTGACACTTTTTAAAGATGGCTGAAAGTAACACACGACCCACGGTCATGGCTGAAGTCACCGCAAACCTTCTTGGCGCAATGAACGAGGCTGGGGGAAGCACAGCCATCAACGCTACTCTCTCTACCGCTCCTGAAGTTGAAACCTCTTCCACACCTCTAGGAAGGAACCCCGATCCGAAAGAAGCACCTTCAGCAGTCATGAGGCTACTAGAGGAATGACTGGCCAGCACACTGAGTAGCCTAGCAGAGAAGACACCGCAAGACTGCGAAAATGCCGCTCCGGCCACCAGCAATACCACCGCAACGGACGAACAGGAAGAAACACGGACCAACAGCCGGATCGTCGAGACCCAAGCGCACGATGACACGCTGGCTACTATCCTGAGGAAAATGAAGGAAATGGAGGGCGAAAACCAGGCCCTCCATGACCAGATGAAGGAGCACCAGGACATAGTTGACAAGATTCCAAGGGCGCCTAAGCTATTGCCCAAGCGGGACGTAGGAAGGTTCGTGGAACAACCCTACTCCGAGGAAGCAGCGCCCTACACCATCCCAAAAACCTTCAAGATGCCCCCGTACCTAAAAGTGTACGACGGGACCACCGACCCCGAGGACCATCTCATCCACTACGTCACCGCAGTAAAAGGTAATGACTTGTCCAAAGAACAGGTACCATCAGTGCTGCTGAAGAATTTTGGCGAAACACTGACCGGAGGAGCACTAACCTGGTACTCTCAACTACCCGCCAAAGCGATCTCGACCTTCGAGGAGATGGCAGATAAGTTCGTCACCGCGCATGCCGGCGCCAAGAAAGCAGAAGCAAGGGTAAACGACATATTCGCCATCCGACAGACCATGGGCGAGGGCCTCAGGGACTTCCTTGCTAGATTCAACAGGATAAGAATTAACCTGCCAAATGTATCGGAAGGTATGGCGGTGGCGGCGTTCCAGAACGGGCTCAACAGGGATGGCTCCCGAGCCACCAAGAAATTGCTGAGCCGGCTCATGAAGTATCCTCCCACCACCTGGGATGAGATCCACAACGCCTACTGCGCCGAGGTGCATGCAGACGAGGAGGACCTCAACGGGCCAACACGGCGACTAGCTACCGTACACCCGGACGCAGGAGGGACTGACGACATAAGGGACGTCGGTAACTTCCCCCACGCCCCAGCAGAGAACGACATCAACCCTATGCAAGATCTTCGCTTCCGCCCCCGTGACACACGGACGCGGTACAACGTCACGTCGCCCCACTCAGAAACGACCGAGGTACGCCCCCTTTACTCTCATCACATAACTTTTGTGTTTCACCCTCAGAAGTGGTGTACGCACTGGAGAAGCTCGGCACCAAGGTGCAGTGGCCCCAAAAGATGAAGTCGGACCCAGCCACGAGGAAGTCCAACGTTCTATGCGAGTTCCGTCAGGAACGAGGACACCGAACTGAGGACTGCATTGGCCTACGATAGGAAGTCGTCAGGATGCTCAATCAGGGATACCTGAAAGAACTACTCAGCGACAAAGGGAAAGCTAATTTCGGTCGCGGACGGGAGCATTCCCGGGGACCCCCAAAGCCTCATTCCCTAACGCGTACAGTAAACATGATCGTCGGAGAAGCGGACGAAGCCGTCAACCATGTCAAGCTCACCAACACACACAGACTGAAGAGAACCATCTCCCTCGAACGGTATGATGACCTCGAAGGAAGTATCACCTTCGATAAGTCTGACGCTGACGGTTTGTGTTTATCTCACTATGATGCTTTAGTTATTTCCATGCGTATCATTGATACCGATGTCAGGAGAGTCATGATCGATGACAGGAGCGTTGCCTGCATCATTCATCCAAGAGTCCTCACTCATATGGGACTCGAGGACAGAATCACTCCCAGGTGCATAAATCTAACTAGTTTCAACAATGCAGTAGAACGCACGTCAGGAGAGGTAACCCTGCCTGTCCTTGCGGGAGGGGTCACCCTAGAAACAACCTTCCATGTGATGAACCAAGAGAAGACCTACAATGTCATCATCGGGCGCCCGTGGATACACGCCATGCGAGCGGTCCCGTCAAGCCTGTACCAGGTGATCAAATTCCCTACCCCATGGGGAATATTCAGCATCAAAGGGGAGCCGCGAACAGCGCAGGAATGCTATAAAATAACCCAGGATTGCGCTCACACAAAACAACTGAGCAAGGCAAGTGCGGAGGCATAGCAATCAGCTCCGTCGGGGACTCGAGCAGACCCGACGGTCGACGCCATAAGGGACCCAGACACCATAGAAGCTTGCAATGCAACGGCCGAAGAGCTCGACCCAGTGTAGCTGGATTGAAACGATCCAGAAAAGAAAGCCTACATCGGTCACGGGCTCACAAATCCAGGTAAGTACCATGAATTTTTGATTAAACATGCAGACACGTTTGCTTTTTCCAATGCAGACATGCTAGGGATCTCTCCGGATATCGCCACACACCGGCTCAACGTGGATCCATTGCACCCCCGATAAAATAGGGCCGAAGAAAATTCAACGCCGCCATTAACGAGGCGGTCCATGAGGAGGTGGACAAACTACTGGCCAACATTTCTGTCAGAGAATCGAGATACCCGCAATGGATCGCCAATGTGGTAATGGTTAAGAAGAAAAGCGGAAAGTGGAGGATGTGCGTGGACTTCACCGACCTGAACAAGGCCTGCCCCAAGGACTCCTTCCCCCTGCCCCACATCGACCAGTTGATCGATGCTACAGCAGGGAATGAACTGCTAAGCTTCTTGGACGCCTACTCTAGGTACAACCAAATCTTAATGGCAGAAGAAGATCAGGAGAAACCACCTTCATCACCCACCAGGGCACTTACTGCTATAGAGTGATGCCCTTCGGGTTGAAAAACGCAGGTGCAACTTACCAAAGGTTAGTCACCAAAATGTTCAGCAAGCAACTCGGTAAGACTATGGAGGTATACATCGACGACATGCTGGTTAAATCAGCAAGGAAGGAGGACCATATCGATCACCTGCGAGAGGCCTTTGAGATCCTGAACAGCTACGAAATGAAGTTGAACCCCAAACAATGCGCTTTTAGTGTAGCATCCGGGAAATTCCTCGGCTTCCTCATGTCGCAAAGAGGGATCGAGGTCAACCCGGACCAGATCAAGGCAATCGCCTCAATACCAGAAGCGCTCACCAGCAAAAAACAGGTTCAGAAGTTGACAGGCCGAATAGCCGCCCTCTCCCGCTTCATCTCCCGGTCTTCAGACAGATGCCATAAATTCTTCAATGTTCTGAGAAAGGATAACGGTTTCCATTGGAACGACGAATGCGTCAAGGCTCTCCAAGAACTGAAAGCATACCTGACTTCTCCGCCGTTGCTGGCCAAGGCGGAACCAAACGAGCCACTACTTATATATCTGGCTGTCTCCGAGGTGGCAGTCAGCGCAGTGCTCGTCCGCGAGCAAAAAGGTACGCAATCGCCCATCTATTACTTCAGTAAAACATTAGTGGACGCCGAAACTCGGTACCCGCATCTGGAGAAGCTGGCACTGGCTTTGGTCACGGCTTTCCGAAAGTTGAGACCTTACTTCCAATGCCACCCCATCCGAGTGGTGACCACCTTCCTCCTAAGAAGCATCCTGCATAAGGCAGAACTGTCGGGCTGTCTCGCCAGATGGGCCATAGAGCTCAGTGAGCACGACATCACGTATGTCCCCAGAACAACCATAAAATCGTAGGTCCTCGCCGACTTCATAGCCGACTTTAGCGCAGGCCTCTCGCCTGAGGCCGAGAAGGAAGCCTCGCAAACGGCCCCTTGCTTGAATCCCTGGATACTCCACACCGATGGGGTTGCTAACGCCTCGGGATCGGGACTGGGACTCGTCCTCGAGGTCCCCATGGGCGAAGTTATTTGCCAGTCCATACGGTGTCCCGAGATGACTAACAACGAAGCAGAGTATGAATCCGTTATTGCAGGTTTGAAACTAGCCGCCAGGTACGGAGCCCGCCGACTAATCCTACATTGCAACTTCCAACTTGTGATAAATCTAGTCGCCGGGGCCTATCAAATCAAGGAGCAGAGGTTGCAGAAATATCAGGCCGAAGTTTGTAGACTAATGGCCCAATTCGACGAATGTCGCTTCGAGCAAATACGTAGGGTGCATAATGCCGAAGCCGACGGATTAGCCAAACTGGCCGCAGCGGCTACGAATCTAAGGAAAGAAAGCACCGTCACCCTCATGCATTCTACCATCGATCACAGCGAGGTATTCTCTCTACACCTAACATGGGACTGGCGAAGCCAGTTCCTTTCATACCTGCAGGAAGGGCAACTACCGCACGATAAAAAAGAAGCTAGAAAGCTTCGCACGCAAGCCGCTAGGTATTGCTTGATAAACGGGGACCTCTACAAACAAACCTTTGGAGGACCTTTGGCCAAATGCGTGGGACCCAACCAGACGACCCCGGTACTGGAAGAAGTCTATGAGGGTCATTGTGACGCCCATACGGGAAACAGGGCACTCGTGCGATGCCTAATACGGGCCGGCTATTACTGGCCCACAATGAAAAAAGATGCAGCGGACTACGTCCGGCGATGTGAGAAGTGCCAAAGGTTCGGCCCCATGATACACCGGCCGGGATAACCTCTCCACTCAGTCACTTCCCCTTGGCCATTCATTAAATGGGGAATGGATATAGTCGGACTGCTGCCTCCCGGACGAGGAAAGGTACGTTTTTTGTTAGTTTTAACTGACTATTTTTGTAAGTGGGTGGAAGCAGGTGCCTACGCCCAAATCCGCGAACAAGAAGTCATAGCCTTCATCTGGAAGAACATCATCTGTCGGTTTGGCATTCCCAAGGAAATAACATGCGACAACGGACGACAGTTCATAGGACAAAAGACAACGGACTTTTTCGATAAATGGCATATCAAGAGGATACTCTCAACGCCATATGATCCAGCCGCCAATGGCCAAGCGGAATCATCCAACAAAACTATATTAAACATTCTGAAGAAGAAACTGGAGGACGCCAAGGGACTATGGCCCGAGCTGCTACCAGAAGTACTGTGGGCTCATAGAACCACTCCCAAGTCCTCCATGGGAGAAACTCCCTACTTATTGGTCTGTGGGACCGACGTTGTTATACCAGTCGAAGTCGGCGAACCAAGTCTCAGATATTCGCAGACAAGCGGAAATGAGAACGATACAAGCCGACTACAAGACCTGGACGAGACCGAATAAAGGAGAGAAATGGCCCATATCAGGCTGGTGGCACAAAAACAGCAGGTCGAGAGGTACTCTAACCAGAGGACGAAAATCTGCCCACTCAAGGCGGGCGATTATGTGCTAAAAGCTCAGACACTGGCATCAAGGGATCCCAACGAAGGAAAACTGGGAACCAATTGGGACGGACCATACAAAATCATCGCAGCAGCGGATAAAGGTGCTTTCAAACTTGAGACCATGGATGGGAAGATACTCCAGAACAACTGGAACATCTCACACCTCAAGCGCTTCCACTTCGAAGAGACACCCCCCGAGTCGTACTCTTTTTCCCTCCTCCGGGTTTTGTCCCAATTGGGTTTTCCCAGAGAGGTTTTTAATGAGGCGACAAGGGAGATGTCCGGAATCGCTTGTATGATGCGCTAAGAGCACCAGTCGGCACGAATAGCACATCACAAGGACTAGGGCTACGGCCATCTCCAATAAGATGAAGGGCTACGGCCACAATTGTATGAAAGGCTACGACCATCTCCAATAAATGAAGGGCTATGGACACAATTGTATGAGAGGCTACGACCATCTCCAATAAATGAAGGGCTACGGCCACAATTATATAAAAAGCTACGGCCATCTCCAATAAATGAAGGGCTACGGCCACAACTATATGAAAGGCTACGGCCATCTCCAATAAATGAAGGGCTACTACCACAATTGTATAAGAGGCTAAGACCCAAAGAGCATCCAAAGGAGGAGGCTACGGCCACCTCCGGACGAAGCGAAAAGGCTAAGGCCCAAAAGAACGTCCAAAGGAGGAGGTTACGGCCCCCTCCAAGCGAAGCAAAGAGGCTAAGGCCCAAATAGCGTCCAAAGGAGGAGGCTGCGGCCCCCTCCAGACGAAGCAAAGAGGCTAAGGCCCAAAGAGCGTCCAAAGGAGGAGGCTACGGCCCCCTCCGGACGAAGCAAAGAGGCTAAGGCCCAGAAGGCGTCCAAAGGAGGAGGCTACGGCCCCCTGCAGACAAAGCAAAAGGGCTAAGGCCCAAAAGGCGTCCAAAGGAGAAGGCAACGGCCCCCTCCGGACGAAATAAAAGGCTAAGGCCTAAGGGCATCTGAAGGAGAAGGCCGCGACCCCTCCAGGTGAAGCAAAATGGCCAAGGCCTAGAACATTCAAAAAGGAAGGCTGCGGCCTCCTCCAAAAAAATCGAAAGCTTAAGGCGTCGACACTTGAGAGGTATCGACATGGCCTCTCTAAATAAAGGGCCAAAAGAACGGCCGCGTAAAACGCACAAGTCCGGCCTCTCCCCAATTCGAGCTTAGGCTAAATGCCCTAGAAGCCAGAACATAGGAGCACCTCGTCTAAAAAGAATCCAGGCAGAAGACCCGCCCACGCTATAACGAATCAAAGGCTAAGGTCGACCCCGGCAATACAAAAAAAAGGGGGAAAGGGAAAAAGAGATGGCCGCAATCATTCAGAAAGAGTATTTTTATTAACATTCCATACATTTACAAAAAGGTACAAAAAATTACTAACTACAAAATGAAACCTACTCAACTATCATGGCCGTCACCGCCTCCTACAGCCCCATTGGCACCGTCCTCGCCATCGTCCCGCCAAATCCTTTCAATTCAGGACCTAGCGCCCAGCTGGTCCACATCGGCGAAGGAGCCTCCCGACTGGGCCGGAGAGTCTGGGTCATAGCCACAGGCCTCACGAGCTACCCTAACCAGCCGGCGCTGCTCATCAACCTCCGCCTGGCTGGCCCTGCCGGCGGCGCGAAGCTCCTCAAATACCGTCCGCCTAGCCTCGGCGTACACCAGCATGTCCTGAGCCTCGCGGGGGGTGTCCCCAACTGGGACGACTGTCGTCTGGGCCAAGGCCGCCTGAAGCTCGGCCGACAAAGTTTCCACTTTAGTACGCATCTCGACCGCCTCCATCACGGCCACTCGACCCATATCTACTTCCTTCTCCCGCTGTTGAAGAAGGATTTCAAACTCGGCATTCCGAGCCACGGCAGCTAGCAGATCGGCGTCCGCCTTCTTCAACTGCTCTGTTTGTTTGCGCAGCTGCTCCTCCAATGACTCAATAGACTCTAGGAGAAGGCGGAATTCAGGGGCATCCGAGAAGCAGTCCGAAAGTGTCTTGTGCTTCTCACGTGCCTCCTTATACTTCTCCGACATCTTACGGAGGGTAGCCAACTTCTTCCGATCCCTCCAACTCCGCTCCACCTCCGGGATGAGGGTCTACAAAAAGAGAGAAAAGGCAAAATGAAAGCCGCAAAACATAAGAAAATGAAAAGAAAGAAGAAAGGTACACTTCGAACCATACCTGCAAAGCGGCACCAGCAACACGATGGGACAGGACGCGGTCGCTTATTGACTTCAGCGACTCAGTCTCAGCGTCGCCACATAGTATGGCAAAGTCCTTCACCGCCTACCCACTTTCCTCCAACAGGTTATAACCCGTCGGTATCAGGAGCCGGCGCAACTGGCCTTGTTCCGCACCTCTAGCGCGTCCGCCGCAGCTTCGCCCTGTAGCGACACTTCCGCATGTTCAGCAGCAACAACAGGGGCGCCCTCGCTATTAGTAGACGGGGCCTCAGCATCCCCCACATGAGCAAGTACAACTGTGGCCCTCCGCGGACGGATGGCATCGCCCAAGAGGACTGGCCTCGAGTCCGGGCGACGGGCCTCAGTCTCCTCCTGCTCAGGGTCTACGACTACCCCTTTTCCAGTAAGTAACCGGCGCCTTTTGCGCTCGGCCGGCTCATCCTGTGCAGAGGATCCCTCCTCAATGGAAGGGGGCGAGAGCTCTGTAGCCGCTCTAGAAGCCGGAACAGTAGACAGCTCGGGAGCAGAACTGGACGGACCAGGAGTGGAACTAGAGGGACCAGGAGCGGCCGACAGTAGGGACTCTCTAACCACCCGCTCATAATCTGGGTCGGCGGCCTCAGTCGCTTCACCATTCGACGCGATGTTGTCCGTCGGACTCTCCCCGGCCTGATCAGCCTCAGGAAGGCCCTGCCTAACGGAGAACCTAAGCTCCATTTCTGAAGAAGCAGGACTATCGGCTCGGCGTCTCCGCCTCCGTGCTACGTTCTGAGCTGCAATAAAAGAAGAATAAACTTATGTTAGCTACGGCTAAGGCCAAAGAAAAAGAGATTATGGCAAGTAAGAGCCATACCCACGAGTCCGTAATTCTCGCCAAACGCCACACACGTTCGACATTCCTCGGCGAAGGGGATCAACATGTTCCCCCACGCCCTAATGCCGGGAACTTGATTGGGCGTACACCCCACCACTACAAAAAAAAATCCAAGAAAAATTATTAACGCCTTAGAAGCAATGTGATGGCGATGCCACACACTAAAACATGAAAGAGACGAATAGGTACTTACAGTTGGGGTTCCATATCTCTGGAAAGCCGGCTGCATCCGCCACTAAACCGGAGGTACGAACATAAAAGTACTTCGTCTAAAACAGACGATTAGGCTTATCGTCCGCCTCTATGAGAAAGTCCTTCGACCCCCGATTTTTCAGCTGCAGCATCTTGCCCCGCATGTAGCGGGGACTAAACAATTGCAGCAAGTGATGGACGGAGACGTCCACCTCAGCCTTGGCCGCATATGTTGTCAAGATCCGGCAGATCTTCCATGTGTACGGAGTCAACTGGGCCGGGAAGATGTTGAAAAAGCGGCACAGCGCATCCGTCAGAGGATATATGGGGAGCTCGCACCCCATGATAAATGTATACTCATGAATGGCACAGAATCCTGGCCGGTGAACATACATCATATCGTCTCTGGCCACCGTCATCTCCACCGCCTCCGATATGTGGCAGTCCGCTCGGAGACCGTTAAGTTGCCTCTCCGTGATAACAGACCTCTCCCACGTATCGGCTTCTTCCGCGTGAGTAAAGTCTTTTCGCGTGTACAAATACTGGGGAAGAAGGTTGCTCTCCGTCAGAGGAACGAGTTCTTTCTTCTCCTTCTTGCCTTTATCCCAGATCGCCGGGGAGCCCCAGAGCTAGTCTCTGCTCGCTCCGGCTCTCTACGACTGCTACGTTTGGCCATTTTTCGGTTAAGGTCACTAACTAGGAGTTAAGAAGGGAATACAAGTTGCCATGAAAAGATAAACTGAGAAGAAAGATGCCAATTATTTCTGATGAACTAAAAGAAAGAAGGATATTGAAACTGCTTCCTATTTATAACACAATTATCGCACGAAATTCGAAGAGTCTTGTACCGAAAAGGGGGCGGGAAACTGAAACGTCAAATCGCCCATTATGACTAAGCCTCGAAAACCGCAGCAATGATGACGCACGCCGCATGCAGGCGACGGTTCGAAGGAACGTGCCACGTATGCACAATCGCACAGTACACAACGTGGGATTGAATCTATCCGCCCATCGAAGAGACGCCCCGGGCATATCTCCAATAAGCGGAGGGACTATCTGTATAGGGGTAAATCAGATAAGTGGTACGACATGGCCACCTGTACCCATGGCCGGCCCCGATGAAATAAATAAGGAGGCCGCCCCCGTTTTGAAGGTGGCAGCATACATGGACGTCCTCATTAACGGCCGCGTGACAAGAAGGACGCGGCCCCGCCTATAAGACATCAAGCTGGTGGATCCATTAAAGAAGGCGTCCCAAGTCCTCCGGCCTATATTTTGATTACGCTTGTAATATTAGGGCGCCAATGTAACAAGTTGGGCGAGAGGACCCTCTCATTATATAAGGGAGGGCCTCCCCCATTTGTAAAGGATCTGATTTTCGGATAATAAGACATATCTCTCTCTCTCTCTCTCTCTCTATTACTGCTATCACTACTGCTCAATTGTTCTGTCTTCCATATTTTGTTCTTA
This sequence comes from Nicotiana noctiflora, assembly GCA_032618575.1. Classification (NCBI taxonomy): domain Eukaryota; kingdom Viridiplantae; phylum Streptophyta; class Magnoliopsida; order Solanales; family Solanaceae; genus Nicotiana; species Nicotiana noctiflora. The sequence continues at coordinate 77,138 of JASVEL010003059.1, read as the reverse complement.
CCATCTCCTTGAGATAACCATTTTATGCACATTATTTTAACGATCAATCTTCGATTTATATTATCATTGATTTCGATTATCCCATTACTTATATTGATTGATTAGTTCTAAAGATACATAACATCTTTGAGCAAACAGTGGTACTAAGAATATGTCAATACACATACCCCACATTTTAGTAAGGCGCCAGGACTTGGTCTTCTGCACACACTCTATGAACTTAGTACTATTTATCAGTACAGACCCAGTTCTGCGGGTACACAATTTATGTGCGGTCTGCACATTGCTAAAAATCCTGTTGGGTTTTGTGTTTGATTTGAGGCCGCATATGAAATTTTGCGGTCCAGTATTTCTTCTTCGGCCACAGAATTCCTTCTGCAGATGTCACTTCTTTGCTTCTGCACCCTTTATTGCCTTGTCCTTTGGAACACTCTTTTTTTTGAGTTGTATTTCACCATTGGCACCAAACTTCTAACATTCCTGTAATTTACACAGTTTTATTAGTTTCGGGAACACAAATTAATACTTTCGGATTAAAACAAAAGCAAAAATATACTAATAAGTAGTCAAAATCCCACTTATCAATGCTTGATTTAATTCCTTCATGACCTAATCTTGTCGCAAAAGATGGCCTATAATGGGTGTTTGCTACTCTCTCAGGATCCTTACTGTTTCAACAATGTGCTCATCTTCGGCATCATCAAAAGTTTCTTCTCAAATTTGTCACGGATATTGCCCCCGTGGACCGACGTGGCCTCATCCCCTCGTTACGGGTATCACTGATTGAATCTTTGTGCCGAGGCTAATTTTCTTGGGCCTTAATGTTGTGTGATAAGTGACACCGTTATCTGCCATTTTTTATGATTTTTTGCTAAACACAATTGTTTACCCCACGGTGGGCGCCCAACTATTTACCCGTAAATGGTACAATTAAATTTATATGTGGTTTATAGACAAATGAATTGATTTGATCCCAAAATAATAAATAAATTGGACAAGAATATAAGACTTAGCCTTGAAATCGAGATAACACGGTAGAAATCTTGGTTTTGGGAGTAGAGCTTCCGAAGGTAATAAGAACAATATTAATGGGCAAGACGATAAAATAGTATTAAGCTTTTTGATAGAGTATATTATTAATTTGTTTGTCACAAAATTCATGTCCTTTACAATGGATGTGGAGCTCACTATTTATTATTGCGCTTACGGAACAAGGTCCTAGAATACTGTCCCTCTTAAATGGAATTATGAGGGTCATTGAAGAATGTGTAACGGTAGACAATGAATGTTATATTCTCTATAACGGACCGTGCGCTTAATGCTATAGAATATTCTATATCAAATGCTACCGGGTGACAGATAATTTACTTTATCTTTATGAATATGATTCTCTTAGAGATCGTTGCCTTCAGACATGATTGTCTTCTGTCTTTGACTCCAGGTATTACTTTCTCGTGCCATCATTCAATATGAACATATTATACCCTGTATATTTGGAGAATACTAAAACATAAGAAATGTTTGTTACCCTATGATAACGGTAACATATACTATGAAATATAGTGAATGGATGAAACTAAATCTATGGATCACTATCATTTCTTTTTCATCATCAAGGGAATTCATAGGTGTTAGCGGTAAGAGATTAAATATATGTCATTTTCTTCTCTACTGCAATATTTGGATTGTTGGAGTAGAATCACGAGCATCACGAGATGAAGGTCAGGTTATAATTATATGTCACCAAGGCCGAAACTAGAAACTCAGCTACGGGTCCTATCGAATCTAGTAATTTTGTTTAAATAAATATTCATATTTAAAAAATTATACAAAAATTTAATTAAGAAACAAGCTATTGTTCACCAGTAAAATGGTATAGTTAAATTTATTAAGTGATTTATAGATAGCGAATTGATTTGATCCAAAATACTAAATAAATAAAATTAAAAATGAGAATTAGCGATTAAAAGCGAAGAAGATGACAAGGCTGCTCCGAGAACAACGTCTCCGAGAATATAAATGAGAACAATATAAAAGAGCAAATAAAGTCATTTAATTGAGAGCGAAAATGGGATACATTATATGTTTTGCCAAGAATTTCGCATTGTGCTGGCTGCTGAGCCTGCTATTATAGCTATACCTACGAAAATAAGATACTAGGATTAAGCCCCACCTAAATGATAATAAAGGAGACATTAATGGATATGTTACGACATGCCTTGAATATAAATATTCTCTACAACGGTTACCCATTTAATGTTAGAGAATATTCTTTATTGAATGCTAGCCGTTGACAAATATTCGATTTGCTCCCGTTGACCATGCTCCCTACGGGGTTTATCCGATTCCAATTGCAACAGGTATATTCGATACTAATTGTTACTTGATTCACCTTTTACCTGTCTTCGATTTTATGTATCATGCTTTCATTCGTATCATTTATTATAAGTCATCAATTTTACTTTTGTACACCTATTAACACTTGAATTCATTGTTTAAAATCTGAAACGCATAAAATTAAAATAATAGATGCAATGATTCTTCACAACTTTTTATCATCACTTCTTCAATTATTATACATATACTTTATATTTGACATTGTTAACTTGGTTTTCCTAGTTGTAAGTTAAATAGCTTTTTAACCTTTATTGGCACCTCCTCCGTAGAAACGTTTCCTCCCAAACTCGGAATTAAGGCCAAAAGCAAGTGATAATCAAATCATTTTGGTTTTAGTTTGGATTAGAGATGTATAAAGATTCTTAAACTAAAAGCTGAATTGAACGGGCTTGCTGCCAAAGGTGAATTCGGAATTAATATTTGTTCATATTTTGTGGACGTACTTGTTTTATTTTTCTTACAGGCTTTTGGTTTTATAAAGAGACAATCCAATCAATTTGCTGTGACAACTATAAATTAAAGATGAGAACATTATGTCTTCAGTTAACTATGCGTGAAGCTAACAACAACAACAACAACTACCCAGTATAGTCCCACAGGGTGGGGTCTGAGGAGGTAATATGTACGCAGGCCTTACCCCTACCCAATAGATCAGGGAGGTTGTTTCCAATCGACCATCAGCGCAGGGACAAGTATGGAGAAAGCAAAAACAAAAACAAAAAACAAAAACAACAAAGCATTAGTGGCTGCAGCATAAATCACATAAATATTTGTGTAAACAAAGACCGTATATAGCCTAGCATATAGAAGGACAAGAAATACAGGAACAAAAACATAGGGCATTAGTAACTTCAGCAGGGAACATAGAAGTACTTTTGAAACCATAAATCATAAGAAGAATGGCATGCAATACAGTACACCAAGCCTATATGGGTGACCCCACCACACCCCGGCCCTACCCCGGGAAAGAAGGGCGTGCACTACTAGAAGCCTCTATCCTACAACCCTGATACTAGACCTCCAGGCTTTCCTATCAACGGCCATGTCCTCGGATATCCTCATAATAGCCATATCCTGCCTAATCACCTCTCCCCAATACCTCTTAGGCCTCACTCTACCACGACTCGCGCCAACCACCGACAGCCGCTCGCAACTCCTCACCGGGGCATCGGGGCTTCTCCTCCGCACATGCCCGAACCACCCGAGTCTCGCTTCTCGCAGCTTCTTATCCACTGGGGCCACCCCCACCTTCTCTCGAATAACTTCATTCATAACTCTATCTAACCGGGTAAGCCCGCACATCCACCTGAGCATCCTCATCTCCGCGACCTTCATTCTCTGAACATGAGAGTTCTTCACCGGCCATCACTCCGCCCCATATAGCATGGCTGGTCTTACCACAGCTCTATAAAACCTCCCCTTGAGTTTCTGTGGCACTTTCTTGTCACACAAGACTCCCGAAGCAAGCCTCCATTTTGACCACCCGGCCCCTATACGATGAGTGACATCCTCGTCAATCCCTCCGTCTCCCTGAATTACCGACCCAAGATATCTGAAACTGTCGTTCTTGGCGATGACCTAGGAACCAAGCTTCACTTCCCTTCCAGCTTCATCTTCGCTTTGCTCGGCGCTAAACTTGCACTCCAGGTAGTCAATCTTAGACCTGCTTAGTTTGAAACCCTTTGACTCGAGAGTCCGTCTCCAAACTTCCAACCTCTCATTAACACCGACTCTCGCCTCATCTATCAAGACTATGTCGTCAGCGAATAGCATACACCAAGGCACATCCCCCTGGATATGATGCGTTAGAGCATCCATCACCAAAGCAAATAAGAGAGGGATGAGCGCAGATCCTTGGTGAAGCCCCATAACCATCGGGAAGTGGTCTGAGTCACTACCCACCGTTCTAACCCTCGACTTAGCTCCGTTGTACATGTCCTTGATCACTCTGATGTAGGCTTCTGGTATGCTCTTCGCCTCCAGGCACCTCCAAAGCACCTCTCTTGGGACCTTATCATACACCTTCTCCAAGTCGATGAAACCCCATGTGCAGGTCCTTCTTCTTGTCCCTGAACTTTTCCACCAGTCTCCTGACAAGGTGGATAGCTTCTATAGTGGAGCGGACCAGCATGAAACCAAACAGGTTCACGGAAATAGACGTCATCCCCCTCACCCTCGCCTCAATCACCCGCTCCCAAACTTTCATGGTGTGGCTTAGTAATTTGATACCCCTATAATTGTTACAGCACTGGATATCCCCTTTGTTCTTATACACGGGCACAACTGTGCTCCACCTCCACTCCTCTGGCATCCTCTTCATCCTGAAGATCATATTGAATAGCTTGGTCAACCACTCTACACCTGTCCTACCCATGCATTTCCAAAACTCCACCAGAATTTCGTCTGGCCCGGTCGCTCAACCCCTACTCATCTTACGTAAAGCCCCCACGACCTCCTCCACCCTAATGGGCCTGCAGAACCCAGGGTCCCTTTGGCACTCAGAATATCTCAGCCCCCAGCTCGACGTCTTGATCCCCCTCCTCGTTAAGCAGGCCTCGAAAGTACGTTTTCCACCTCTGCTTAACTTGGACCTCCCCCATCAGAACTCTACCATCCTCATCCTTGATGCACCTAACCTGGTCCAGGTCCGTGCCTTCTTCTCCCTCACTTTAGCCAACTTGAATAACTTCATGTCTCTGCCGTTCTCCCCTAAATCCTGGTACATACGGCCAAACGCTGCATTTTTAGCTTCCGTGACCGCCAGCTTCCCCTCTTTTCTCGCCACCTTATAGTGCTCTCTGCTCACTCTCCTATCCTCCTCGCTTGTGCTCTCTGCAATCTTAGCAAACGCCGCATTCTTTGCCTCCACTTTTACTTGGACCAGCTCGTTCTACCACAATTCCCCTTGATGCCTGCCTGGATAGCCCTTGGCAACTCCGAGCACCTCTCGCAGTGCCTCCCTAACCAGGTTCGTCGTCTCAGCCCACATAGCATCCGCTTCCCCAGCACTTCTCCAGGCACCCCCATCAACTAACCTCATTTCCAACTCCTGGGCTTTCTCCTTAGTTAAAGCTCCCCATCTAATCCTCGTCCGGCCCCGGACACCCCTCCTCTTCCTCTTCACCCAGATACCAACATCCATAACTAGGAGTCTATGGAGAGTCGAGAGGAACTCTCCCGGAATGACCTTACAGTCCTTGCACAACCCTCTATTGCTCTGTTTGAGGAGGAGGTAGTCAATCTGAGTCCTGGCAGCCCCACTTTTGAAAGTAACCAAATGTTCCTCCCTTTTCTGAAAAGACGAGTTTGCAATCCAAAGCTCATAAGCCCTAGCGAAATCAAGCAGTGAAGTGCCTCCTTCGTTCCTGACCCCGAGCCCATTGCCCCCATGCACCTCATTATAGCCGCCAACATCTGCTCCAATATGTCCATTAAAGTCCCCTCCAATAACTAACTTCTCTGAGGAATACTACTAACCAGCTCGTCCAAGCCTTCCCAAAAGGGCCTATTAACCTCATCCTCTAATCCTACTTGAGGTGCGTAAGCGCAGATGACATTGAGGACGCAACCACCTATAACCAACTTGATAGACTATACATATCGTTCACTCGCCTAACCTCAACCACGGACTCCCTAAGATCCCTATCCACCAAGATACCTACACCATTCTTACCCCCCATGGCCCCAGGGTACCACAACATAAATCCGTCCACATTCCTCTCCTTATACCCTTTCCACCTAGTCTCCTACAAACAAGCTATTTTGACCCTCCTTTTCTGAAGAATTTTTGCCAACTCAATAGACTTACCAGTCAGGGTTCCTATGTTCCACGACCCTATCCTCAATCTCCGAATGTCCGCTATTCCCTTCCCACCCTTACCTCCCGTACCACCCACAGGGCCATTTCCTGCCCCCTGCTCACTCCTACCCCCACCCCCACGCCTCGAGGACATGACCGTATACTACCATCTCCCGGCGCGGCCACTATCCCTCTAACCGGCTACGGAAAAAGAGATGCACACACAGAGTTTAGCAAGAAATAAAAAGGCGTGTAAGCTATATATAGACAAAGAGAAAAACCCCCACGGAATGGTAGCTAGAAAATATAGTAGGTGGACAGCGTAAACAAGAGATCGGGAGGTACCAACTCCCGGTAAGAATAGAAAAACCTGGAATTAGACTTTGTTGCGCCCGGAGTGAACTGCTTTCAACTCTTGCACGTTCTAGTCGAAAATCGTTTCCTTCTTCACTTCCCGATGCCGTAAGCCCGCCTTGTCCGCCGCGATTAACACTTTAAAATCACAAATACAAAACCACCACACAAAAATGCGGGGGGTGGGGGGCTGCTTGTTTTAGTGGGTGGGGGAGGGGCTGCTGAACAAGAATTGAGGGGTGGGGGAAAACGAGTAGAGGAGGGAGAGGGGGGAACAGGGGTGGCGGGAGAGGGGGAGGAGGAGAGGGGGTGAGAGGGGGAAGAGGAAGAGAGAAGGGAGGTAGGAGGGGGGAAGGCCGCCGGCGGCAGCTCGCCGGAGGAGGAGAAAATGGGAGAAGGGGGGAGAGACTAAGAAGGGGGAGGAGAGGGGACTGGGCAGGGGGCTGGGGCTGGAGAGAGGGGGAGAAAAGAGAGAGAGAAAAGGGAAGGGAAGATGGGTGGGGGAGCTTACCAGGGGCCTCCGGTGGTGGGGGGTCGCCGGCGAAGGGGGGTCGCCGGAGGTGGTGGTGGTGGTGGTGGTGGAAGTCGATAGGGAGGGAGGTAGTGACCATTGGAAGTCGTACGTACATTGTTCGTATGCGTGAAGTTAGTTTAAGGAAAAAGAAAAAGAGATATACAAAGCTCTAGAAGAAAAGAAAAGAGAACGTTTGGAGAAGACGCTTCTTTTGATGGAAGGACCATAAAATTAATACAGAAAATGGTGTGACCTATTTTTATTGTTTGCTAAATGATTTACAAATACACTTTGTACATTATTCGTCCAAAAAACCTTACGACATTAATTCTATTATTTAAATTACCCCCACATCTAACGATATAACTTGCGAACCTTCAATTTTGGATTTTTACTGGGCCACATAGCAATTTCGGACAGAAATAAAAAAAAATGGGTCTTATTTCGACCCACATACCTAATCCGACTCTAAGTTTGAAGAAACCAAAGGTTTCTCTGTCAATTTCACTTTCAACTTCCTGAAACGAAGCCATAACATATTTCGAAATAATAATCGCATCACTGTTAAGAGGCTCACCTTTCACACCTTCATCTTCTGGATTCACATTCATAACTCTAGAACCATTCACTGCCACAAGCTTAACCTCAAACACTTGCGTAAAAAATCTGGTCATCGGCATAGGTGTGGCTGCCTCAAACACTTCCTTTGCTTTTGACTGAGTGAAGCTTCAACTGTGTAACCGCTATCAAATCTGATTGTGGAGGTGTTCTAGCAGTAACCAACGGTTAAAATTGATTGCTCGATGAGCTGGGCTCCTTATGTCCGAGGAACAAGAAGGGTCAGCGATGATGATGATTATACTATTGATAAAAACAAAGAGATCAGAGGTTTGAGCAAGCTAACACTTCAAATGGTTGGGAATTCGTAAGAAAAACTCGTGGCATAGAAGCTTTTGATACCATTGTTAAGGAAATTACGCCAATTGAAGCGATAGAATTAAACTGTTCGTTAATGGTGTCATTTTAATTTCTTCGATAACTTCAAATAAATTATTTATTTTCCCGCTAGTGCTTTTAGTTTTTCGATGAGTGATTTAATTCAGCCGTAAAGTAATTTAATACATGCACAATGTTCACACACAAAATCAAGCTTCGAAGGAAAAGGTCAATAATTAATCAATTAAAATAGAGAAAAATATGGGGGAGAAGCTCAAATGAGCTTTTCAAATGACCTAGATCCTAACCGGGAGAAGAAGAGGATTGAAAATCGACGGTGTTAATGTACTTTTACGATCCAGGTTACAAATCTAGAGTCGGATCAGGTAAGTGGGTCGAAATAAGACTCATTTTTGTTATTTCAACCCTTGATTGCCACGTGGTATAGTAAAAAATCACCACATCATTAAATTGAAGGCTCACAAGTTCTGTTGTTAGACGTGGGGGTAAATTTAATAATAGAATTAACGTCGTGTGCTTTTTTGGACGGATAAATGGATAGAGTTTATCTGTAAACTATTCAGCAAATGATAAGAGTACTTTAAGTCATTTTTCGAAATCAATATGGAAATTGAAAACATTAATTGAAAAGAAGTACTTAATAAATGCCGTATACCAATTTGCAATAATACAACTAAATTGGTCTATTACGTAGTACGTACCACTAGACTATTCCGTTGGAAGTTCATGTTCTTAGAAATAACACAATTCTAATCTAGAAATAGAAGTATGATAAAGCTTCACTGAGAAAGGAGCATCTATAAGATCTCGTGCCTAAGAATTTAATTTATCTTTATGTATCACGTTAAAAAATGATGTGTAGTTAATTTGTTAATGTATCTTAGTAGTGCAAGCTTTTTTGAAAGAATATTTTTTGGTTTTATATCAGTGTTTAGTGTCCGCCTTGACAGAAGCGGATCCAGGATTTGAAGGTTGCGGGTACCACTATATATATATAGACACACACCTACCACTAGCCAGAAAGACCGAATGGGAAGAATGGATGATTCAGTTAATTTTTTATTCGTCCAGTTAGGTCTTTTATTTAAAAAAGGAAAATAAGTTCGATTTTACTTCAACTTTTTTACGCTTGATTTACTAATTTCTAGATAAAAGTACAAGAAAAAAAATATTTCATGAAAGTACCATGCAATTAGAAAATTTTCTTAAAGAGTAGCTTAATTACTATATAAATTTTGTTTGATTTGATTAATTGACCATTATTCTTGGATTAATTTTTCCAATTTAGTTGTTGTGTTACATGAAAGTTATTTCCAAAGCCAAAATTTTAAAGTTATAAACTTTAAATATTTAGTTCAACATTTTTCGCTTGCTTTACTAATTTCTAGATAAAAGTACAAAAGATGTATTTCATGAAAGTATGCATATATACAATTAGAAAAATTTCTTAAAGAGTAACTTAATTATTATATAATTTTTGTTTGATTTGATTAATCGGTCGTTATTCTTGGATTAATTTTTCTAATTTAACTGTTGAATTACACGATAATTATTTCCAAAGTCAAAATTTTAAAATTATCCATCTATGAGAATCAACTTAAAGCCTCTATTAATCAAGACATATGTTTCAAAAGCCAACAAATGATATTGCTCAAATTATATTCCAATATACAAATAATGTTGTATCCCTAAAAAGAAAGAAACTATATATTACTTGGAATGTTAAAATTACATATCAAAAGAAATTGCCCCGGATCCCCTGAACCATATATATATACACACACACACACACACACACACACACACATATATATATATATATATATATATATATATATATATATATATATATATATATATATATATATATATATATATATATATATATATATATATATATATATATATATATATATATATATCTATATATATATTACGAATTTTTGCAAAGCGTGCGGGTGGCGTGCCATTTCGATTCGACAATGTAGATCTACCACTGCACCTTGGGGTCGCAAGTAATTTGTATTTGTGCCTAGAGAGGATCCATTGCATTAGTCACGGGTAGGGTTGTTCATTCGGATCGGGTTGCCGAAATCTGAACGAATCCATTCAATTTCGGATTTCGTATTTCGGATTGGATCGGATTTCTGATTATGTTTATAAAAATTTTGAATTTTCGATCGGATTCGAATTGGTATAATTTAGTTCGATCCGATCTGAAATTCTAAATTATTAGGCAATGTATAAATCTACACTTTAATTTCGGATAGTCGGTACTTCCTTTACATCTTCCTCCAAGTTATTACTTTTACAATAACTAGATTTAGCTATATTGGCACTATAATATTCTCATAATTGCATAAACATGATTTTTTCTTGATGTATTGCCTCTTTTACAAAGAAAATATACATACTAGTTTACAACTTTGAGGCGTAATAATACGATCTGAAATCCGATCCAATCCGATCCAAACTTTAAAATCTGATCCGATATCATTCAGATCGGACTCAGATTGCATTTTCTAGAATCCGAAATTCGAATCCAAAAAAGCTAATCCGATCCGTTGTGTGCGCAGCCCTAGTCATGGGTTCTCGTGAACTCAATAACTTTTATCCAAATTCGGTATTTGTATTGAAAAATCCATTAAATGTATACCAATATTTAGCTTGAAATGCAATTTGTTAATCCAGTTATTATTATATGTTAACTTAAATTTTTTGTAGAAACGCATAAATTTTTATGAGCCCGTTTGGATTAGCTGATAAGAATTAGGTGTTAAAAAGCACTTTTAACTGCTGAAATTGATTTAATGAATAAGCAGTTACGTGTTTGTGTTCAAGTGCTCAAATTCATAATAAGTTGCTGCAGTATTTGATAAAAAAGTGCTGATAAGTTCTTTTTTTTTTTTTGGTTAAAATGACTTAAATAGCCTTAGAATTATTTACACTTATAAGGGCATAATTTCTTTAAAATTTTGAATTTCAAATCGATAAATACGAAATTTTTTATTTGTTATTTTATTTTAAATCCAATTGTGCTTAGTAAGATAATTTTTATGACAAATATATAATCATAAGTTATAATAATTAATAAATTGACGAAAATTTTTCGGTAAAAAATAAACCTAAATAGGACAAAATATTTGTGGCATTGAGTATCGATGTAGAAGTTCTGTTCTAGAAATGAATATTATAAAGATAAAATAATAAAAAATTTGGTCAAACTTAAAGTGCTTATAAACTAAATATTCATAAATTGGGGGCGACCAACTTATAGTTTTTGACTTATAAGCACTTGGCTTATAAACACTTGGCTTATAAGTATATTTAGCTTTATCAAATACATAATTAAGTCGAAAAGTGCTTATAAGCTACTTTGGACATATTATAAACTTAACCAAACAACCTCTAAATTTTGGATCTGCTTCTATTTTTGCTGCGTAAAGCTTGTTAAAGGTGGAATCACTTCTTATCTTCCGTTAAGTGTAAAAGAATTCTATGAATTATACCCCAACTATTAAGGACTAAAGATTTAGCTCGATGATAGAAAAAAATTTAAGTTCGAACCAGAAATTTTTAATTAAAGGTAAAAACTTTTATCTATCATTAGAGCTGTCAATATGGGTCGGGCCGGGCTAGCCCAGCCCAGCTCCCAGTAGTTGATGGGTTGGGCTGGGCTAGCCCACCATTTTGATGGGCCTTATAACGGTGAATCCACCCCAGCCCTATGTGGGCCACGGGCCCCCCACGGGCCGCCCCATTTTTAAAAGTATAATTTTATATATATTATTTTAAGTTCTAACATAAAAAAAAGATAATTAATTAAAAGTTAAAAAATTTCGCGAAACTTAATAACTTTTTATAGTGTTCCAATATATCACAATAAATACTAAAAAAAAAGTAAAAGCCAAGTCTATATTTCATTCACTGAAAGTCAAAATTTAAAATAAACTATTCAAGCGAACGTTCATGATGCTTTTGAGATATCTAACACACTATCTTTATCAAACATATTAAAATCCGCTTGTGACAAGGTTGTCTTAACATGTTCACTTTCATCTACAATTCATATGCAATATTAATTAGTTAAATGTTAAAAATTAATAATATTTAAATTCACATAAAAAAAATTACCAATTTGAGTTCGGAAAAACTTGTGCAACCAATTTAGAGTAGTAACAAGTGTTTGGACATTTTCATATAACTGCAACTTCTGTACTTTGTAAGAACACGCCACCAATGTTAAATATTGATTTTGATGGTATAATGGTAATAAGAATGCTAAGTACAACACGCACCATCATTGAATTGAAAGATCGGGATATTTTCTAGAATGGTCCTTCCGCTACATGACAACATTATCTCTTGAAACTTCTCAAGATCAAGTTTTGGTTCCTCTTAGTAAAGATCCAATTATGAGTTTCCATCTCTAAAGGCAGTATACTTTTTATTTTTTATATATTTTAAGTAAATATTTCATTAAGCCCACGGGCCGGTCCGGTCCAACCTCAATCAAGTCTTACGGGCCACGAGTTTACTTGGGCCGGACTTAAAAGCCTCGTTTTTAAATGGGCTTCAAAAATTCTAGCTCAATCCTGCTAAATCACGGGCTGGACTGAACTGACACAACGGACAAGCCCATATTTACAGCTCTATCTATCACAGTTAAATTTAGCAAGTAAAATTATGAAATAGTAGCAGAGAACAAACGGACGTCCGGGTTATGTGGTGGACATTATTTTGTTTTAGTGGTCACGTCCACGTCATCAGCTACGTGGTGCGTCACATTATTTTTTAAAATTATTTTGGAGCGACATTGTCAATGCCACGTTGTGGGACCCATCGCACCTCTAGATCCTATCTATTGCTTGTGTCATCCCCATAAGTGCTGACGTCGATTATTACATATGTTTTACAAATAAACTGTGTCGTTTAGATGACGTTCCCATTGCGCACCGTCCGCTTATCGATTATCCTTTTTCTCTACCTGTTTACGTCACGCTCCATGTGCTTTGGAAAATTTTATTATTATGTCTTATACTATTGACATTAATTCTATGAGATAAATTTTATGTTTCGGAATTGTGTGGACCCAGAATTCTGTGGATCCAAAAATATAAAATTGGAATTCATAAATTTGTGAGACTAAAAAAATTTCATACAACTAATTTCAGTTATATAGGACACAAAACAAAACTTCTCATGTGCTTCCAATGTCTACACTTTTTTTCTTTTTCCTTTTAAATTCCTCTAATGAGAAAATTATTGCGAATTTTTTTTTTTCATAGAGTCAAAGGCTCAAAAGAGTAGAATTGATATTCCTTGTTTCGCACAAAATCATCTTAACCCAATTGATGAAGACCTATCAACACTCTAAATTCTCTTTTTGATTAGCGTTTGATATTTATATTAGAATTTTATGAAGAGATTCTTGATATCACAATTTTTTCATTCCGAAAATTCAATATGAATTTTCTGATTAAAGAAGGAGAGATTACATAGCACACTAGCAAATGGTATTCAAAATTTGAACACTATTATCAAATTTTCTGATTTCACTGATGATCACGACCTACGTATAATCTAAAGTTTCTCTACAAATATTATTATGATGATAAAACAAACTGCACAGAATAAGATTTGTTTGCAAAACTGTCTTTCAATCAAACATAATTTTCGTAAAAACTCGAAAACTATCTAAAAGCAGATTTTATCTTTTCTTAAAAAGCAAAATAATATTAATTCTTAGTGTTTGTCGAGAAATAATTTTTACAAAAAACTGCAAAGTATTCTACTAAAATTTTTTTGAAAGCACATTATTTGAGTTCCACATTACTAAAATTTAATTTTGTTACCAAGTAATGGCCAACCAAGAATTAGTTGTAGCTTATACCCCTCGCTTATCGGATAATCAGAATTCAATTTATGTGTATATTTTTGGTACCGAAAAAATATCTTACTTTCTTGTTAAAAATTATTTAGCCTTAAATTTCTTATTCTATCCCTAATGAGATAATCTATAAACACGTTAATATTTATGGTAATTTTAGACTATATAATTTAAATATTTTTTTTCTTAAATATGTTCAATCAAATACGAATAGTTTTTTCATAAAGAGAGATAAGGGGAAAGCCAAAATTAGAGAAGTGTTACAAAATGGAAATCTACAGCGAATAAAGAGATAAAAACGAAATAACTGACATCAAGGAATGATGCAACATAATGCTTTGTAGAACTAATAAACAGTTAAATGCACGATTTGTTTCCAATTTTTTATGACTACTTATTTGATATCATCTTTCTTTAAGCTATCCAACCAACTTTTTAACAATGTTGACTATCGTATCTTAAACATTCTCTACCTATTTATAATTGAGTAATAAAGTCTTAATATTTTTATGTTATTTGAAAAAATATAATACAATAAGAAATTAAGAAATCAATATTCAAATTATGGGGAAAAAATTAAAGCATTACTCTATACTAACATTCAAATATAATACACTTATTTATTTTCTTAATTCATAGTTTAACTGATTATGGTAGATTACTTTGTCTCCATAATAAATCATCCTTATGTAAAGATAGATAACAGATGGGGTAATCACATTTGAATGCGTAAATCAGTAAATGACCTAACTTGGTAATTACCTTTGTCCATGAGAAAATGAGATTAGGCCAACCATTTCTTACCAAGTATAGATTGGCTAAATAGTCATCCAAAAGTAATTAATACGTCAACCGAATTTTAGATTAGTTTATCTATAATGTAATCCCGCATCAGAACGCGACTACCCAATATTAATATAGGTAGATTATTGCAAATTTTAGTCAATCCTTATAAAGATAGCGTGGCAGTAATTATAATTTCTCATTTATGAATGACATAAATCTTTTATAAATTGATGGTGTAACGAACTATTATACAATCAGTATATAATCCAAACCTATTGTAACGGGTTGCCGGTTTTATTTTAGAGGTGATTAATTTTATTTACGGAAAAGGGCCAAAACTATTCTTATCGTTTGCTAAATGGTTTATAAATACCCTCCGTCCACCTATCCGTTAAAAAAAAATACATAAAGTTAATTCTATTAACAAAAATACCCTCACAACTAACGGCATAACTGATGAAGTGTGTAGTTTTGAATGGATATGGATAGATGGTATTTATAAACCATTTAGCAAACAATAGGGATGAGTCATTCATTTAGTGACGTGTCAATTTTTAATTTTTTTTTACTTTTTATAGATTCAATATTTATCCTAGAATGTGATAATTTCAAACTTTTTAGCACTTTGGTTTCAATTTTCTTGTGTGCTTGTATTAGTTATATGTATTTATTTCTTCTCTGTTATTTCATGGCTCTTTTGTCTTCTTATGAACAATCCAAATATTTCCATTACTTGTCCCTTTCGAAGTTTCAATATTTCTCCTAGATTTGATTGATATATTTGGACAATTTTTGCATTTGGGCTCAATTTATTATTTCACATTTTTGTTTTGATTTAATCCTTGTCTTCTTATTTAACAAACCCAAATGTATCTGTTGATTTTTTATTTAAGAGTTTCAATACTTATGTTAAGTGTGATTGGAGAAATTTCATAATCTGGTTTGAAGTTCGGGTTATTTGATTTTAGGTATTATCCATTCTTTAATTAATTTGTTATTGTGTAAATGCAATGTCCCAATTGGAGAAGAAGAAAGAGAGAGATTAAATTAGTGGGAATGAGTGTGATAGATACTACCCATTTTTTTAAATGGGTCGGATAAGGTAAATGAGTTGAAATAATATCCATTTTTTTGTTCCAGTCAAAAATTATCACATGGCCCAATTAAAAATCATCATATCATTAAATGAAAGACTCATCCATATCATTTGCTAAATGGTTTATAAATACCATCCATCAGTTCTGCCATTAATCGCGGGAATATTTTTATAAATAGAATTAACTTCGTATATTTTTTCGAACGGAATATAAAACCGACAATAGAGGTCATAATCAGGATTGCCTAAGGATAATGTAAGCAAATGGTACCCACACTTTTTAGATACATAGCATAGGCAAGTGATGACATATTTTAACGTAAGCCACAACCTTATGTTACGCGTAATATATCGTAACTACCGTTGACACCTACCACCTTATTAGCCCCCCCCCCACCTACAACCTCTCGTATATATATACACATCCAAGATGTGTATACATCTTACACTACATATAATCTTATATATCTCTATGTACAATTTCAAGAAAAAAACTAGAGAAAATCATAGCTACAATCTCTCTTTTTTATGATGCAACAGGCACTTCCATACAAATCACCATGTTTAACTTTAAAAGATCCCAAAATGAATCATAGTACCACCAGCAGCAGCAGCAGTAGTACTTGTATGTATGTTAAAGGTTCAAAAGAGGAATTGAAGAATATGGTTAAAGACAACGCTGTTATAGTTGTTGGTCGACGAGGTTGTTGTATGAGCCATGTTGTCAAACGTTTGTTGCAGTATTTAGGAGCCAATCCTGCTATGTATGACATTGAGGAACAAGATGAAAATGAGGTTATTGATGAACTGGAGAATATTGTCGCCGCCGCCGTCGACGGCAGTGATGATCGGAAAGAGGGTGGTCGTTTGCAGTTTCCGGCGGTGTTTGTCGGAGGAGAATTGTTTGGAGGGTTAGATCGGATTATGGCAGCTCATATTACTGGCGAGTTGACTCCTGTATTGAAACAAGCTGGAGCTTTGTGGCTTTGATTTTCTTTTTCTTTTTTGTTTTTTTCTTTTTTTGTTTTCTGTTACTAGTAATTTCGACTAATTGTTGAAGTTAATTTCTTTTTTCTTTTTACTTTTCCTTTTTGGCCGTTGCCAAATAAATCAACCTCGGCAGATGTGGAATGTTGAACGGAGTACTAATTAATTATGGTAGCTTAAATAGAGAGATAAATCCACGGGATCAAGGCGTAGTTGTTATTGTATAAATTAATTAACCATAATTTTAATTATAAAATTTGAGGTTAGATTAGTTAAGTGAAAAATTTGGCGCTGCTAATATAGATAGTTGGATTTGTGTATAAGCCTTCGCCTTGATTGGTGCTGTGCTTTTTACTTAAAATTGCAGGTTGCATATAAAAATTCAGTTGGTTAGTAATGGCTTCTAAACTTTGAACTTGTGATATTGAGATTTAGATCTTTTGGAAATTATAATTTGGCAAGTGGTTACTGAGAAAAAAGCCAAAAGAATGGTGGTTGTAGGTTATATTATTTGATCTAAAATTTCCTAAATACTTGTATTTGTTTGAGTTGTTGACTAATGAATAGTGCTTATTTTCGCGCCAAATTTCTAAAATCTGCTTATTTTGAAAAGTATTTTTTTTGAAAGTGTTTTTCTTACTTTTGGTGAGAATTGGTTTGTATTTGGCTAATTAGTTTGAAAAGCAATTCTTAACAGTAATTAGTGTTTGGCAAAGTTTTAAAAAATTGCTTCTAAGTATTTTTTTTCTCAAGCTTCTTTAAAAAGTGCTTCTAGAGAAAATTTATTTTTTTCTGCTTCTCTAAAACTGTTTCTGCTTTTTCTCAAAAACACTTTTTTTCCTTCCAAAAGCTTTGGCCAAACACTTTAATTTTCGGCCAAAAGTGCTATTGGCGCAAAAAAAAAAATTTACTTTTGGCAAAAAAGAAGCTTGGCCAAACATGCTATTAGTGTTTTTTTCAAAAGTACTTTTTAAAAAAAACTTTTGATGAGAAACAGTTAATGTTTGGCTAATTAATTTGAAAAAAAACTCTTGAGCAGTAATTAGTATTTCGCCAAGCTTTTGAAAACTATTTAGTGTATTTTTCTCAAAAAAATCTTTTGGATAAAAGTTAGGAGTACTTTTTTTTGTTTCTCAAAAATTACTTTTGTCAAATATTTTTATCTATCTAAAGGCTTCCCAAAGACCAACTTTTTTGGGTAAAAATTGTGTGGGGTAGTCACTATTTAAAGTGATATGTCTATTAAAATTAATATGAAAAGACTAAGTTACCCTTTCTTCCATTGCTTTTCTTTCCAAACGCTTCTCTCTCTTTCAGCTCGATGCATGCCTGTGTTCATAAATAATCCTTGTAACTTTGAAAATCACCTGCCTACTTGCAATGGTGATTTCTAATTCAACAAGGTCAACGTCATTATATTTGTGTTAAATTTTGCGATCTAGTCCTAGAAAAGGAATCGGGAGGTTGCTGTCTGCTTGTTGTACTTGTGAACAATGCTATAATGATACGTCCCATAAAGCTCGTGGGAGCAGAAGGGTTATACAAACAATGGAGATTTGACGGCCAAGAATGGAGGACGATACAAAGACATTCCCATGTCCCTCTCTGCTACAATGCTACTTGTATTAATTGAGGCTGAGAAGCCCAAAAATTTAGGATAGGCAGTCCTTAACTTACAGTTACAAATTCAAAAGGTAAGGACAATAGGTCCTTAACTTTAATTTTCAAGTTCAAAAGTTAAGGACAAACAACAGTTACAAGTTCTAAAGTTAAGGACAATAGGTCCTTAACTTTGATTTTCAAGTTCAAAAGTTAAGGACAGTCAGTCATTAACTTACAGTTACACATTCAAAAGTTAAGGACAATAAGTCGTCAATAACTTTAACTTACAAATTCAAAAATTAAAGACGGACAGTCCTTAACTTACAGTTACATGTTCAAAAGTTAAGAACAAGCAAGTTCAAAAGTATTGTCCTTAACTTTGACTTACAAGTTCAAAAGTTAAGGACGCTTCGTCTTGAAGTTTGAGTTCTAAGTTCAAAAGTTAAGGACATGTAACCTTGAAATCCTCAACTTAGAGTTCCAAGTTCAAAAGTTAAAAACATATAGTCCTAAAGTCCTGAACTTAGAGTTACAGGTTAAAAAGTTAAAGACATGTAGTCTTGAAGTCCTGAACTTAGAGTTTCAAGTTCAAAAGTTAAGGACATGTTGTCCTGAAGTTTTGAAGTTAAGGACATGAGCATAAGGGTATTTTCGTCCGGGCAGTTAAAGTTTATTAAACTAGTGGCTAAAGACTAAAGACATTTAAAATATTGGCTTTAAAATAAAGATATGAGCTGTTACTGTCTATTTGTGTGCATCGCCCAATTTTTGGCCAAAAGCACTTTGGGCCCAAAAAAATCACTTTTGGCCCCCCTAAAAAAAGACGAAATGGCGTGGAATAGTCACTCTTTAACATGATATTTACTTTTTATCCAGTATTTTTAATGCTGAGCAAAAATAGCCACCACTTTCTTAAAATTAATACGAGAAGACATTTTTATCCTTTGTTGTGTAAATATTAAGGACATGATGTACGATAATTCATAACAGAGACTGACCTCCGATAACTCATTGCACAAATTCCAGCTGACAGTTACCACTGGTGATCCAAATTAAAATATTTTGTATACAAGAGAAAATGAAAGATTCTACAAGTTACGAGAAAGAAAATTCGAGTAGAAATATTAAATTGGAAGAGCAAGTGCAGATCTGAAATTTTTTTCTGTAATTTTCTTATGCATGAAACGAATCAAATTGGAAATGTTAGAAAGTGGTGACTTATATGAAACTGTAATTTTGATTGTATGCAATTATGGTGGTAGATGTATATGAAACTGAAATTTTGATAGTTTGCATTTAATTTATTTTGTGTTAAAATAAATCAAAAGTTAAGGATAATAGATCCTGAACTTAGGTTAAGAAGCCCAAAAGTTAAGGACAAGCAGTCTTAACTTACAGTTACAAATTTAAAAGTTTGATCATGAAGTTTGAGTTCCAAGTTCAAAAGTTAAGGACATGTAGTCCTGAAGTCCTAAACTTAGAGTTTCAAGTTCAAAAGTTAAGGACAAGCAGTCGTGAAGTCTTGAAGTTAAGGACATGAGCATAAGGGTATTTTCGCCCGGCCAGTTAAAATTATTAAACCAGTAGCTAAAAACTAAAGACATTTAAAACACTGACTTTAAAATAAAGATATGAGTAGTTAGTCGCTCTCTGTACACATCCCAAGAAAAGAAAAAGCCTTGCCAAGCAGACTATTAAACCATTACATGTTTTACGTTTTTCCACAACGCCGTCTGCCAAACTATAAAATAAAACGAAGGGAAAGAAAAGAAAACCTAACAAACATAAGATAATTGGGGAAAATGACCCTTACTTTGATCTCACCAAATCTTCCATCTCTATCTTAAAAATTCAAAGGTTGCAGCGAATAGTTTGTTTGGTATGACGAAGCCATATAGAGTGAAAACTACTTTTCATGCTTGATTGGTGAATGGGTAATATATATGTATATATATATATACACACTAAGACAAATTGGAAAGTAAATTACAAAATATTTTTGAGCAACAAATATTGTGTCTTTCTCTAAGACAAGTGGAAATGTTTCCTCAAAAAATGACTTAGGCTATACCCGACACTATAAAATAACTTCCCCATTAAAATATTCTCGAGAAAAATACTTCGTCGTACAAAACACACCCGATCTCATTGTAATTGGCTCTTTTCATTCCAATTGATTATTTTCAAATTATTTAATAATGGAATGGGATGAAACCGGGTCAAACAAAATAATTACTGATGATTCTTATAGTTTATTACAACTAATTGGAATTGGAATATATTGATGATTGGCAGCAGAACTTGGCAATTGTTTAAGATCATCACTGTTGTAGACCACTCCACTTTCCACATGCAGGGTTTAATTAGAAAGGATAAAGTGGGTAAACATAAGGTGGTGCTTAATTCAAAAGATTTCTTCATACTCTGGTTTTTCCATTCTCAAACAACAACAACAACAACAATCAAGTATATTCTCACAAAGTGGAGTCTGGGGAGGGTAATATGTAGACAGACCTTACCTCTACCCGAGAGGAATCGACCCTCGGCGCAGGGAAAAGAAAGACAAACAAAAACAAAAACAAAAACAAAAAGGAAAGAGCAGAAAAGTCCGGTGCGTAGTTCAAACAAGAAAAAGAAAAAGGAAATCGCCATGGATTCCACAATTTGACTACATATATGTGGAAGTGGTCTCAACCTTTAGGATCATCTTTATCCATTAACTTTTACACAATCAAATTATTAGTTAGGTGCTGCTTTATATGTGGCAGCGGTCTCAACATATTAACACCAAACCAATATTTTACTTTGGTATCGCAGCTTCAGTTGACCATATTGGACTTTTAATACGAGTTGTAGAAGTGCTGAAAATCAGAATTTGACATTTTGTGCTGTGATTTGAGTACACGGCAAAATTTCCCAAAGGATGAGGTTCAGTTACAACTTACAATGTGTCAAACCATGAATCAAAATCATCCATAATTTTAGACTTGGAGTCCGGTTGAGAAGCAGAGGGTGTATGATCAGCAGTGGAGTTTACCTCATTAGATGGAAAACCATCGTTTTTGTTAGTTACAGTGGATGTTTCTCTGAGAAGGTCATCCAGTGAATCATCCAGACTGAGATCTGATATTGCATGTTTAGCCAAATCATCGTCTCTCTTGGGCTGGCTGGAGTCCTCTGACCTAGATGAAGTCCCTTCTGATAACGGAGTTGATGTTCCTGCTTGTGCCACGGAGCAAGAAGGACTAGACTGATCAATTGCAGTAGTGGATTCAGAAATTTCAATCTCAGTGACTGAATCAAGAAGCATGTCAAGCTCTGCTTCTGCAGCTGTTGCCTTAAATGCAGACAGTTTCTTCGCAACAGAACTCGTGTTTAATTCTGAAGCACACAGTAGTGAGTCATTTATTCCAGCTCCTTCAGATTTCCCAGCCTCGTCCCCATAAGCACTCAAAGGGTTAGAGGGCTCATCAGCTGAAGTTGGATGCCAACTGCTGCTGGTTGTGATGCCCAGATGCGAGAATTCAGAATGCTGATGTCTGTTTTTTTTGCCTTCATAGATACTAGTGCAGGTCAATGAATTGGAATCTTTTTCCGCGGTTGAACTCTTGCTTGAAGATAGACCCCCTTGACGTTTCTCTTCAGCTGCTGCTTGTGACGCCTCGGTGCACTGCCAGTTATGCAGTACATGTATTAGACTAGATTACGAGATACTACAAATACATTCTACAGGAATTCACAAAATAAAATTTTGCACAATTATTGAATATTCTGAACTATAAAGTACTTGATTATCTTAGCTAGAATGGCCGAGAAAGGTACAGACTGGTCTGAACTATAGTATACTCTATATATATGATGTAAATCCCTACTTCTTTGGATTTACAATGGACAGCCTATCAGAACGGTCTCAGGCAGTAAGTATACAGTCATTAAATATGACAACAGCCAAATTTTTAGTGTCCAACACAAACTACAGAATGAAAGAAGAAATGAGGTAATGCTGCATTCAACTTAAAATGATAGTTTAGAAAGGCATTGTGTGACTGCAGCACATTCTAACCAACAGAGAAGGTATTATAGCTGACATCCCAAAACGACTAACCATAGAAAATAAGGTTATCTTGCAGGGTAAAGAGGAGATTGACTAGAATTTTTTTGAATTGGTAACTATTGTATATATTAATAACGTCAGTACTTAAGGTGTACTGAAAATCAAATTTACATGAAAAGGACAAATAGATGTTATGGCTAGACTCCTAGCAAGATCCTAGTATATCTATGATTGTCAATGTATCTTCTGTGTAATCTGTTTACACCAAAAACAAAAAAAAAGAATACAATTGAGTTTGATCTTTTGTACTGGATTGCTTCTGTCTTCGAAACATCTAGCGTTCCTTTCTCTCCAAACTGTCCATCAGATACAAGCCGGTACGGTCCTCCATCTTTCTCTACTAGTTGATTCAGCTCCAACTTCTTCCCAGCTATAAAGAACATCTTTAGGCCTGTTTGGCATTGACCATGAGATACCCCTAAGACTAATAAAAATTTTCCATAGTTTGTCTGTAATCTTGCAATGAAGAAATAGATGACTCACAGTTTCAGCATTTTCCCCACATAAAAAAATCTTGAACACAGAGAAATTCCCCTTTTTATGAGATTATCCTGGGTTAAAACCGCCTCCTTTACTAATAGCCAAGTGAAGCATGCTACCTTGTATGGAATCTTTGTTCTCCATGTATGTTTCCAATGCCATATGTCTACCTGTTGATTATTATGATTCAAAATTTTGTATGTGTTCTTCACCTGATATAACCCTCTGTTGTGCCTCTGCCACCAAATTAGATCAAAACCTTCATGTAATCCTCTGAATGCTTCCAGCTCTTTGTAAAGGTCAGCTAATCTTGTTATCTCTCAGTCATTCAATCGTATTCTGAGAGCAAATTCCCATCCTTGATGACTCCTAATCTCAGCTACTGTTCTATGTTGGCTTTGTGCTAAACCAAACATATCCGGGTATCTTTCCTTCAAGCTTCCATGTCCCAACCAGTTATCATTTCAGAATGACGTGTTCCTTCCGTTGTTCACTCTTATGGAAGAGTGATTCTTCATTATAGGCCAAAGTTCTCCGATGGATTTCCACACACTTACACCATATGTTGTTCTGACTTCGTGTGACACCCGGTTGTTTTCCTCACCATACTTAGCTTTGATCACTTTGCTCCATAATGGTTGGGGTTCTTGAGAGTACTTCCATAACCATTTCATTCTGAGAGCCTTGCTTTGATTCGTCAAGTTTCTTATTCCTAAACCTCCTTGTTTTTTTTGCCATTGTGAGTGTCTTCCATTTAACTAAATGGAAAGCCCTTTTCTCCTTATTGCCTTGCCAAAGGAATGATCTTCTCAGCTTGTCCAATCTCTTTAAAATGCTAGTTGGAATTGGAAACAAGGACATCATATAAGTCCGAAGTGAGTCTAATACTGAGTTGATTAGAACTAGCCTGTCCCCCAATGATAGATATTGTGATTTCTATCTTGACAACTTCTTCTCACACTTTTCTATGACTGCATTCCAGATCTCTTTTGATTTGGATCTTGCACCCAGAGGCATCCCAAGGTAGACAGTAGGTAAGGACCCAACTTCTTCTCCCAGTATCTGTGTCAGTTGCTCCATGTTGTTAACTTCATTAATGGGAAAAATATTGCTCTTCCTCCAGTTGATGTGTAACCCTGAGACTCCCTCAAATAAGACTAAAATGATCCTTAAGAATCTAAGTTGCTCCATTTCTGCGTCACAGAAGACTAGAGTATCATCAGCATATTGGAGATGTGTGATCTCTAGATTGTTTGCCCCACTCATGTTTACCTCAAAACCTTTCACCCATTCACTAACTTTAGCCGTTTTGATCATGTTGTTCAGACCTTCCATGGCTATAATGAATAGAAAGGGAGATAAAGGATCACCTTGTCTTAAACCTCTGTGTGATTGGAAAAAATCTTTTGGAGATCCATTTATGAGAATGGAAAATGTTACAGCTGATATGCAAAATTTCATCCATCTAATCCATTTCTGCACAAAGCCCATTTCTTCTAATATTCTGAGTAGGAAACTCCAGTTTACATGATCATAGGCTTTCTCAATATCTAATTTGCATAAGATTCCAGGTTCTTTCTTTTTTATTCTTGAATCCACTGCTTCGTTAGCAATCAACACTGCGTCTATTATTTGTCTTCCTTTGATGAAAGCCATTTGTTGAGCATCAACAATTTTTCCTACCACTGTTCAGTCTTTCAGTCAAGACTTTAGAGAGCAGTTTGTAGAAACTCCCTATCAGACTGATAGGTCTGAAATCTCTCAATTCTTTCGCACCTGTCTTCTTTGGAACCAAGGCTATATACGTTGCATTGAAGCTTTTCTCAAACATCTCTTGAGAATTGAAGTTGTTAAAAGCTTCCATGACGTCTTTCTTCAAGATGTCCCAACATTTGATGAAAAAACCCATTGTGTATCCATCCGGACCTGGGGCCTTGTCACTTGCACACATCTTCAAACAACTCATGATTTCTTGTTCCTCAAAGTTACACTGTAAGGCCTCCCGTTCTGATTCAGAAATCGTCGGACTATTTTCAAAATTGACAGTTGGTCTCCACTCTTCTGGTTCTGTGTACAAATCCTTGTAAAAATCGATGATCTCGTTCTCTATTCTTTCTGGATCCTCTACTACTTCCTGTCGAATCAGTAGCCGATCAATGTTGTTGTGCCTCTTATGTGCATTTGCAGCTCGATGGAAAAATTTGGTATTCCTGTCCCCTTCTTTTAGCCACAGTGCTCTAGATTTTTGTCTCCATGCACTTTCTTTCATTCTTGAGTTGTTCCTCAATCTCCATTAGAATTGCTGCCTTCCTTACTGATTCCTCCTCTGCCAACACTCTTAATTGTTGCGTGGTCTCAAACCCTGCAAGTTGACTCAGCAATTTTGATTTTTGCAATCCCAAATTACCTTCACAACTTCTGCTCCATTCTTTTAACTTGCCCTTGAGAGCTTTTAACTTGCAAGCTAAAATGTAATATGGTCTTCCTATGAATGCAAAAGATGTCCACCATTCTCTAATTTTATCCTCAAAACCTTTCACATTCAGCCACCAATTTTCAAACTTAAAATATGATTTAGCTTTTTCCCAAACACCACAGTATAGAGCCACGGGTGAATGGTCAAAGATCAGCCTTTGCTGGATAGTTTACTTGATGTTACTGAAACTTTCATCCCACTCTTTTGAAATGAGAAATCTATCGATTCTTGAAGCGGTTACATGATTGTCCCCTTTGAACCAAGTATAGTAGCCTCCTTAAGGTGGAAGGTCTATCAGCTCTAAATCTTCTATAAAATCCGAGAATTCCACCATCGCTCTAGACCTCCTTGAACATTCCCGTTTTTCTGACGGGTATCTTGTAACGTTAAAATCACCACAAACCGCCCAAGGACTTTCAAACAATCCCCTCAATGCACTAATTTCTCTACAGACTATTTTCCTTTCATTTCTGCAGTTAGGAGCATACACTCATGTTATGTGACATTGAAAATCATGTAAAAGAGCCTCGAATTTACAAGTCAAAGTGTATGCACCCGTCTGCAACATCTCCCCTTTCCATTACCCTGCAATCCCATAAAAACAGAATCCCCCCTCTCGTGCCGCTAGCTTCTAAACTTGCCTACCTCACCCATCTCTCC
The DNA here is from genome assembly GCA_032618575.1 of Nicotiana noctiflora. Classification (NCBI taxonomy): domain Eukaryota; kingdom Viridiplantae; phylum Streptophyta; class Magnoliopsida; order Solanales; family Solanaceae; genus Nicotiana; species Nicotiana noctiflora. Next base: position 51,026 of record JASVEL010003059.1, on the reverse strand, counting down.
CCCCCCCCCATATTTGATTAACTATTTCCCTGATATCCCCCTCCACTTTTGTCTCTTGCATGCATATAATGTCTGCCTTCCAGTTTTGAACTTGACTTTTGATGATCTCCCTTTTCTTCTTGTCGTTCAATCCCCTTACATTCCATGAAATTACTTTGATTTTCATATTGGAATGATTGACAACTCCCTTCCCCTGCTTCTTTTCCGATCACTCTTGAATTTGACATCAAACGAAGTTAGACCTCTTAATTCCAGTGTTCCTTTGAACCTTTGTTTTTTTACTTCCAACTCTATCTCCACCCTTCTAACCTGTCTGCAGCTGTCAATTTGCATTAAAAGCTCCAAAGCTTCTTCTTCATGGCCTTGAAAATCTACTCCAAACATTTTCCCCAATTTGATCATATTTTGATGGACCCATAGAGTTGCATTCATGTCTTTATCCGTTGCTGGATTGTGTTGCTGAACTGCTATAGGAGTCACCTCCTCAATTTCTCAGTCTTGGATAGAGCTGAAATGCTTTAGTTGTTGTTGTTGCTCCAAAGCACTTCCTGCTTGCTCTTCTCTCAAGATTGTGTTTATGATCTGCACCCCTTCATTCTTATCCGTTCTTGATGTCTCTGCTCTATCTTCTGTCTGACTGCAACTGTTTGATGTTCCTTTTGGCATACTTTCAATGTTTGCATTAGACATTGGATCCCTTGGACTGGACTCTTTTACCTTTTAAGTAAAAATGGCCTCCCATTTCCTCCTTATAAAGCTTCGACCTAAATTCATCAGGGAGCTCAGACGAGAGATCATTATAAATGACTTGTGCAGCCAGATTGTACTCAATGGATTTCAGCTCGTTGTTTATTGCTCCAATGCTCCGATTCCTCGAACTCGACCCATTTGACTGTGGCACACATGCCTTTCCTTTATCAGTGTTTTGCGAAATGGTGCATCCCACTTGATTGCTCAAGTGTCTCTCTGGTTTAAAGGATTGGTCGTTTTCTGGCCTATTTATCACAAATCTTGCCTGTCTTTCAGCCCAAATTGGGATGAAAAATTTAGTTCCGTCTCTTTCAATCCCAACCTCATTAGGAATCTTTCTGCCATCACCAACAATTTTAATTCTGGCCCACTTGATATGATTCTTTAGATCAGTTTCTTTTTCAGTAGCTATCCATCCCCCACCCCACAGAGATCTCCAATTTCTTTGAAGACTTTTGTGACCATAGATGTAAAGGAATCCCCATGGCTCTAATCCAGCATGTTTCCACCATTTGGGAGTTTGGAATGCATCCAGCAGTTTGATTCCAAGCTTGAACTTTTTCCATCTCCAATCTCCTTGCAAAATCTGCTCTGCCATGTATCTGTTCGGGAATTCAAAGAGAAACATGTTGCCCGTCATTTCATACATGTTAATTCCATATGCTTTGCTCCATGACGCGCTCGCCCAACGCCTTATGTCTGCTAAAGTGGGTCTCTCGTTGATTTCTTCTCCGAAAGAACCAATAATGCATCTTTTAAGTAGACCATCTTCCTCGCTTCATGTCGGTTCCACAACAGAGATATCCCCCTTGTTTATACTGACCTTTGCCTCTCGAAGGGTACTGGACTGCCATTTACTCTCCTTAATTGCTTTGGCATATGGATAATTATCCTCAGTGATTCTGGGTAGGAGTGTGGGATTCATTTTGGGAGTCTGGTAAATGAATCTTTCTATCTTAGATTCTATGTCTTTCCAGCCTGCATTCACAGCTAACTCAGGGATTATAATAACTGACCTCCCTTCTCCCTTCAGTGATAGAATACTCATGTATCTACCATGCACATTGAACTTCCTAGTACAGAAATATTCTATCCTTGTACTTCCATCGCTTCACCAAATTCATTTTATCTGTCGATGCTTCTTTAAGTACATTACAGACCCAATCCATTGTCTTTCTACCCATGGATGAACGTCTCATCATGTTGCGGCTTCTCTCCACCCACTCAAACCATATATCTTTGTTGGAATTCCATCTGGTAATGTCAAAAGATTTGAATCCAGCATTGAAATATATCCTATTTTCTTCCATTTTGAGAAGTTATACCCAACTGCTCTGATTTGGATTTAGAGGAGGTGTTTGGTAGTCATCATAACAAGGAAAATAGATAGAAGAAATCAGAATTCTGAAAATTGAAACCGAAAAAAGCTGCCCTGCCTTAGGTAAAAATTGAAAGTTGTCGGAAATCAAAAATTCTTGGATGGATGCGGTCGGAATTAACCCCTGAGAAGGCTGTCCAAAAGAAAAATTTCGAAAAAAGGACTGGAAGAGTGGCCACGCGCCGGCGCGTGGAAGTTTGGTCGCCGGAAGAGCCGCGCGTGGCGGCGCGTGAGAGGTTTTTTCCGGTCGGGGAGTTCAGTGGTCTGGTCGGAATTTTATGGAGGTGCTGATGGTGTTCATGAAACCTAAAGGAAACCAGAATCTCAGGCTCCTCGGGGAGTGTGCCTGAGAGCTGAAGAAGTAGAGAGAAATTTATAAATATGTGTATTTTTGAATAATTCCTAGATTGACTAGAATTTAAAGCCTTACAAAAAAAATCTCAATAATGGAACACATGTCGCTAACTATACATGCTATATAAGACAAGAAATCATGCTATTAGCACACTGAAGCAGTAACATAATAAATATTTTGCAGTAGCTGGAGAGGAAACCATATACCTTTTGATGATTCATCTGCATCATATAGACTAATGCAGGACTTTTCTATGAACAGACATTGCCGCATCTCAATTAAATGAGAGGTCCCATGTTTCCAGCATATATAACCATTAACCAACATTAAATTTTGGGAGATATAACATAGAAGGAAATCATAGATAAAAGTACATACTGGTTCCAAAGGAAGAAGATCCGGGTCAATGAAAAGCCTCTCTGATAGACTTGCTCTTTCAAGCTGCTCTGAAAGAGCATGCAGGTCAAGTGAAAGAAATGATGCCTGCAAATATAAGAGTGGCATAGTTATCATTGAGTTCAACCACATGGTAGACTAGCATCTGGCTATCAACATAGGCAATAGTGCATGTCAATACACATCACATCATCGGGAATAGCTAGTGAGCAAGCATCTTGCAGGTAAACAACTTTCTTGCCTTCATCAGTGGATAATCTTACTGTCAACTGATTGAGCCAAAACACATAAAGCATGTCTAATTTGACAGTCCATTGAAAGAATGATAGATTTTTGCACTTAATTTATAAGGCAGCTACATTAACTGTTAGTAAATCTAATAAAGCATAGTTAACTTATGCATACAGAGGAATCATAGTTGGAAAATATTAGTGTAGCAAAAGGTACATGTTACAAAGCCATACGGTAAGGGAGTGGATTTTATTCAATCATAGCTTGATTTAGGAGGCTATGCAAATACACCTCTTCTTCATACTACAGCTTCTGTTTCTATTTGCTTGCAATGAATCAACAGCGCCTGAGACTGACCAACCACCTATTAGGTGGATTTAGGAAGAAGTCTTGGTGACTTGCAAAGATAAAAGTAAAATTCTTAATGTTACCCTTGCCAGAAGTCTGTATGGTCTAACTAGTCTTCTTAAATTGATGGAAATTCAAGTAAGGAAATTGTTTTGTTAAATAGTTGCCCCACATTGTTGTATAAGAGTTATTCTATGCCATTTGGGTTGGGTGCTCATATTAGTTCACATGGTATGAAAAGCCATATTTTGCAAGCCCATTCTAATGCCTCGTGAGTCCACATTAAAGTCCATGTCTGGATTCCAGAATCAGATTATACATGCTGGAGGATGTTAACTTATATATGTCATATGTTGGGAGTAAAAAACGCATCCAAAGAGTTTTAAAAACGTCTAGGCACTTCATCGAGTGTCTTAATTTTTGAGTTGGATACTTAGATCTTTTGGTATTAGAGCTTGGGTTCAAATCTCATCACCACCCATAAACAAAAACATTTTCATGTTCTTGGCTCAAGAAAATCACCCTACACGTAAGGAGTCTTGTTCAAGATCAAAATAAAAGATAAAAATATCCCCTATCTAATAGCTTAGACTTTTAAATTAGATCGTTTCAAAAGGCACGAAGAAACAAATTCAGATTGTAAAATTCAATTGCATGTATTACTTGTATTCCTGGAAGGATGGAAAAACTATTTTTAATTTGCATGATGTGCTAGCCTTGCTAGAATATTTAGGAATTTGATGAATTCAAGTCTAGCTTACTTTTTTTGTAATTCCCCAGTATCAGCTTGATACTGTTTTTTAATAAAATCTTACCAATTAAAAAAAAAAAAAATAGATCGCCACAATTTAAAATGCCATAGCAGGAAAACAATGTAATGATTATCTCAAGATTATACTACTCATTAGAATCGTCACAACTTAATAATGATATAGCAGGAAAGATCTGTAACAACTAACAATAATCTAAAGATTATGCTTCTCACTGGAAATCTCAGGCGTGGCTTTTCTTTAACCATGATAAAGCCAAAAATCTCGGGCTTAGATGACCTTACAACAAAGAATAGCAAAGATAATGCACATGGACGAAGGCAACAGGGGCCGATGGGTGTAATTGAACCGACTACCTTTTGGCTTATGTAGACACACATCATTGCGCCAAGACCCATCCTCCTTAGTTCTAAATATACAGTAGAACAATATATAAAAATATACTCCCATCATTTCAGTTTATATGAATTTATTTCCTTTATAGTCCGTTCCAAAATGAATGGCCCATCTAAATTTGGAAACAGTTAACTTAAATTTCGCATTTTACCCGTTATGACAAGCTTTTACAGAGATACAAGTTTTATCGCATATCTAAAACACAAGTTTCAAAAGTTTTATAAATGTTACGACACATTTTCAGAAGTTTTCTTTTGTCCTTCTTACCCCCCTTTATGTCCAGTAAAATAGATTCACATAAATAGAAGCTAAGGGAGTATATAGTAATACAAACAATAGATTCACATAAGTAGAAGCTGAGGGAATATATACTAATACTAACCTTAGGCTTAATTCAACCCTGAAAGCTAGCTCATTAGATCAGGACAACAACCCATTCTACAACCAATGTGGAAAAGCCTGTCGCACGCATATGACTGGACATTTGGAGCACACCCTTGCGTAAACCAAGAACGAGGATGAATCTGGCTCTGATAGTGATACCATGTTATGAAAGATGGTGTGCCTAACTCGATCATAAAAGCGAGCGCATGAGGTGAGGTTGCCCAAAACCATATAAGGAGACAATATCCCACTATTTCAGCCAATATGGAAAACTTAACACTAAGCACACACCTGCTACCATAAGGTCGTAGTGGGTACTAGGATGTCCTTGCTTCTAGTTAACAAACCAGGACATATGTGACATTTCAGTCCTTAAAAAATTGGAATTTAGGGCATACATATGCACCCTAATTACTTAATCCTCCTTCTAAGGTTATTATAGCAGTTCATCCAAATTCTCCGCTTGTGGAATAGGAATGTTTATGCCAGCCCACAAGAAGAAGGTTCATCTACCGAACAAGTTGCAAGACATGGACAAGGCTGTACCAAAGAAGTTCGTCAGAGTTGGAAACAAAAAGAAAGTTGAAGGAGTTTCTGGGGGTAACTGAGATATCTTGGAGATAAAAATCCAGATGTATTGCCAAGAAATAAGGAGACAAAAATCTTTCTCCAAAATAAAAAAGGAGACAGAAACATCAACCTTTTTTGGAAATGAAAAATATACAAAGAAATACAATCATATAGATAAGCTGAAAGTGAAGGAAGAATGTCACTGATCTTATAGGTATAAGCGAGGAGATATTATGGTTTTGTACCAAACTGTTTCAACATGAGGAGCATTGCCGAGTGGCAGCTACCTTTTAAAAATGGTAATTTACCAGTTCTACGAGAGGGAGGCAGAGTGTGGCTACAAAAACCATTCAGTGAAAAAGAAATGAATGAGTTAGCAAAGGTACATGATGGTGATAAAACCCCAAGTTCATATAGAGACACAATGCATTATACAAAAAATACTGGTTAAGTGATTAAGAAAGATTTCATGGATGCTCTTCATACACCCGATTTTATGGATATTTTTAGTCACTTCTATCAACTTGAATTCACTTAGAGGAGTTTTAAAGCATCTTACAAAATTTTGGTATATTTATAGGTTTGCAAAGAAAAATGTTTCCATTACCATTTGTAACCAATGTTATCAACGTAAAAGTCACGAGGAACATATTAATCTGGGTTCCTGCTATATGTGGTGGCAAATCAGCTATAGTGTTTGAGGATTAAGGTAGAAGGTAGTTTATAGTGTTCACCGATAGGCTTAGTAGCATGCATGTCCCTTCATAATCTTAGATTTTTATTACGTTATGTGGTTTTGTTCGCCGCAGGTATTGCATTCCCTGTTGTTATTATTTGATACTATTTATCTTTTATCTGTCCCTAATTTCCTTTCCATCTTTCTTTCTTCCTTGCTTCACTCATCTTCTTCTTCTTGCCATTCCTGAGCCGAGGGTCTATTGCAAACAACCTCTCTACCTGCATTAGGTAGCGGTAAGGTGTGCGTACAGACTACCCTCCCCAGACCCCACATATTAGGATCAAACTGGGTTTGTTGTTGTTGTTGTTGTTGTTGTTGTAAATCAGCTATGCGTTTGTCCCTTAGGCTTTGTGGATTTAACTTGATTATGCAATGTTCATGTAGAGTACCGTTTTACGCGGCTAAGAAACGCGGTTGGAAAAATAAAGCAGATGTATGGAATAAAAATTATTTTCTTTTAAATAACCAAAACCCTGTGCTAGCTTGACTGACCTTAGTCACAAGTTTAAAACACATGGGGAGCACGGGTCCACTTCTCTACCCTACTTACACATAGTACCAGGCTTCTATCAGCGGCAGCGTTCCAACCCGTGACGTGCGCTCAATCCCCACATAACGTATTGTGCTTCCTTACCACTGAACAAAAGCCCTCGGGGAAACACAGTTTCTGTCTGTGTATACTTTGGGTTAAACTAGAAGGAGATGAATCAGAATTGTTTCGAAGGACGAGCTGAACCAGTACATAGGCTCAAATACAAATTCCTCTATTTTTGGCTTATGGTGTAACATGGAAAATCTATGTGACTTAGATACTTCACTTGATTTATCCATATAATGTGGATCCCATGATTAATGACGAGCTAAGTTCTTATCACTGTAGATATAATGAAATGTTGTTTGAGGAATAAATTGCTTACAGTTCATTTGTTCCTTCACATGGTTTTTCTATTAAAACAATAGAATCAAGAACAACACCATTGTAACAGAAAGTTTCTAGCCTAACCTAAATGTTTGTGCCACTGAAAACAGAGATTAATTGTAATAAATGAATGGTATCAGCATCCCAAATTGCTGTCCTTATAATTCAAGAAAATAACAGCAGAAAAGAAGACAAAATACCACCCCATGGATTGTAAATAGAAAAATCACCTTAGTCGGAGGAGGTGCCTTATCTTCCATTGCAAAATTGTCTTCTGCTATCCATGATAACTTGCGTTGCCCTTTGGCAGAGAGTAATGCACCAAACCCCTGATAAAATTCTAAAGGATATTGAGTCAGTGCACCATAATTTTGCCAAAGGAAATTTCTAGACTGGAAAGACTTGAATATTGAAAAAACAACAACTGAGCAATGAATTTAAGTTGCAAAAAAACTGAAGCCAAACCTTCACATTTTCAAGCATTACATTGAGGTGGTAAACTAGTAACAATCAACAACTTAGACAAAGTACAGCCAAGATAATATTTCATTATTGAAACATCACTTTTATAACTATGTTTCTGAATCTAAACATGCGTGACGACCGCTCTGAGTCATTCCCAAAAGCAGTATGCATACATAAAAGTTCTGGGACAAAGCATTACCATCTAAAACATCATCATATAAAGGAATACTCTCTGAAGAATATTGAAACTGAGCCTGAGCCTGAGCCTGAGCCTCGGAAAGCAAATACGCATAATCTGCTCCTTTACTTTTCGGCACGACCACATCGCTTGCCTTATTTGCAGCTTCCTGAGGTGCAGTTTCAGAATCAGAAGCATATTCTTCTTCATACCGATCCCAATTCGAAGGGAGCTTTGATTTAGGTTTTTCCTTCACTTGCTTGCCAACAGGCTTCTTATCACCAGTAGTAGAAGTGCCAGAACCAGCAGCGGAAGAACCCTTGGATGCATGATGTGGATTATGCTTCTTATTTAGATGTAATGAATGAGCTCTCTTCGACTTTGCCAACGCTTTTGCATCCATTTTTCTGTAATCTCAAATAATCACCTCTGTAGAATTCCCAATTTCAGGATTCTTGATTCTGGATCCACGTTTGGAAGAGCAGATCAGAGTTTCGCACAGAGAGTGCAAAGGATTGGGCCAGGTTGTTGGAGTTTGGGCTAGAAAGCTAATTGAAGTCAAAATCGCGGGGTATAGCCACTTTTACGATTGGCTATCGAAAAATAGCCACTATTTACGAAATCAATAAAAAATAGTCACTATTTGCTGCAATAGGGATCGGTCCCGTATAATTTACTGGAGTTCTGGTGCATTTATGTACGAACTCCATCATATTATGCTGGACCGTATAATTTGCTAACTCTTGTAAAATTTGCGGGAGACTAGAGCACTAGTGCTCCAAACTCCAGTATATTATATTGAATATTTATACTTGCTGGAACTCACGTAAAATATGCAGGAGTTCCAACATAATTATGCTTGAACTCCTGTAAAATTTGCGGGAGTTACAGCAAAGTTATCTTGAAACTCCCGTAAAATTTGCGGGAGTTCAAGCATACTTATGCTGGAACTCCCGTAAAATTTGCGGGCGTATTTTTCGAATTTTGAACAGTGTTTTCGCTCAGGTTTCTCTTTACATAAAATATGGTTAAATTTTGATAAATTTTGAAACTTGGCTATTTTTTCAACGTTCAGTGATAAATCTGGCTATTTTTAAATTTCTCACCTAATTGAACTTGGCTTCGAGTTGAGAAGGATTGGGCCGGACTGCAAGAATTTGGGTTTGAAAGCTAATGGACTAAGAATTGAGAAATTGCTTATCCGTCTGTCCAATCATTCAATCAAATCCTCTTTTGCGAATGGCTAAAGAACCATTGCAGATTGATAAATATCAATTGCAAAGACCAGTTTCTTTTTTCCCAAATTGAAAACCTTAGCCTAGTAACCTACCTTAAAAATGCAACAAGTGGGAGGACAAAAAACCACACATAGCTTCATCAATTAAAAGATAAGACCCCAACAGAGCCTCTTTTAATGCCTTTTTTATATCCAATTATAAGAAAATATAATATTCAACGCCCTTTCGAACATGAAATATACATGGATTGCCAAGCTAAAATATAAGGGTGTATACAAAAGATACAACATATATCGACGGTATTCGTTCACGCAATGAATATAACTAAAGCGAAATATAGAAAAATAAAATAATACCGTCCACGTAATGAATATAACTAAAGCGAAATATAGAAAAATAAAATGCTCTAATTAAAAGTAGAACTCAAGACCTTTGCTAACTAAGCAAGCCCTCTAACCAACTAAACTACATAAGCTTGTTGCTTTCTTATTTCAGTTCAAAACATTTGTCTCTTGTTTCATGAATCTATTGTAAAATTCAAATATAGCTACAAATTTTTGATAGTATAATAATAAATACAATATAAATGTTTGACGTGTCGCATAATATTTCCATTTTAATTTAGCTTTACAATTATGAGTATATTGTAGAAATGACATCATGTAGCCACTCTAAAAGGGCCGCTATTTAGGAATTAATCAGTATGGCCTAAATTTCAATTTTTCGGTTTAATTTTACGAGACAAAAATGTCCTGCATTGTCCCAAAAGTACAAATTTTTAGGACAAAATAAGTGACTAATCACTAAATAGCATCCCGAAGAATGGTCGTTTATGCACCTGCCCTCTTGCTAAAAGATTGGTCTGAAGACCTTTTAAAAAAAAGGAATTAACTCAAATATCTATTCACACAATCACTTAAACTAAAAATAACCGGTGAAGATATAATATACGCATAATTTATGTATTATATTTATATAATTGTGTATATTCAATGTATAAACTCTGCATATGGTTAGAAAAAATAAATATAATATGAATGGCTATTTGTGTAAAGATCCCAAAAGAATGTATGCATTAAGCCTAAATCTTAAGAGTAATTAGTGGAGTAGTTCAAAACTTTCATTGAGCCCTTTGGATGCCTTTCGTACATGTTAAAGGAACTATAACTTTGAGGAAATGGGATGTGTGAAGTTGAGAATAGAGTTTAGCTGAAGGGGCATTTTCCGCATTATTCTCTTCAAGTTATGAAATAAAGGTTAAAAATAAAGAAGAGAGGATTAATAGCTTGTACACTATTCAATATACAAGCATGTTGATCATCACTGTTCATGTGAATGAAACACCCTTACTAATCTAAGAGATTAATTGTTAGTTATGAGCATTACTTTTCCGGAATTTATGGCAGAATATTTTAAATGATGTCGAGAAATAAATACTAAATTCACGGAATACTTTCTATTATTATGTGATAGAAGTGTTGGGTACATCAGCGTACGTAATATGGCAAGGCCCACAAGGAGGCTAGGATGGCTCGGGTCAGTGTCATAGTCGAACATGACACTTGGTTGGTGGGCTTGGTTAAGAAATAAAGTTGTGTTCTTGCTGTTAGCTATAGCTTTTGGCATGATGATAAGCGCTTGATCCTAACAAGTGATATCAGAATCAATGTCATTTGTTCGATTCCCAAGAGCAACATGTTGCAGGGGCAAGTGTTGCGAGGGAGATTGTCGGGTAACGCCAACATCCTGGCTATGATAAGGCCCACGAGGGGGTTAGGATGGCCCTAGTTGATATCATGATCGAACATGACAGTTGCTTGTTGTGCTTGGTTAAGAAAAAAAGTTACATCCTTGTTGTCAGCTATATTTTGGCATGATGGTAAGCACTTGATCCTAACAAGAAGTATGCCTATCATAGTAAAAACTAAGGTAAATTCTATAAAATAATTATAAGACCAATAATATTATATGGTAGTGAATGTCTAATATATCACAAGACGAGTATGGTTATAAAGATATTGATGCTAAGATAGATGTACGGTTATATAAAATTAGATAAGATAAAAAAATGATCACATTTGTTAGGAGGTGCAAGTAGCACGCATTAAAGATAAAATGAGAGAAGGTTGGTTGAGATGGTTTGATCATGTCATGCATATACCTACAAATGCATCGGTCGTTAGGTTTGAAACTATGACGAGTGAAAGTATTAAAAAGGGACAAGTTAGAATCAAATTGAAATGACATTGTCTCGAAGGACCTATAAATCCTTGGAATCAATATAAATTTAATTAAAATATGACGTATATAATGGAAGGAAAAAATCCATATAAATGATATCGGCTAGTTGGGAATAGGTTTTAGACATGTTATAGAAATTCTATTAATCATTATGAGTAGTAGCATTTATATTTATATAATTGACTTAATTTTTCACTTTTATCTAACTTGGTATAATGCTAATATGAGCTGAGCTTAATAAAGAAGTGATCGATTTATATATTCAATTGCAATTCATTTGAACTTAAACACAGTTATTATTATTGTTGTATTAGTAATTTAGTATTTTTTTCCAGCACCCCAATCATGCATGGAAGAAAATATCTTTGTTAGTCTTAGCATAGACGTTGTTTTGCGAATGTGCAAATAGGACACAATTAGGTTAATTGTGCACTAGGATAAATAAATAAATAAAAAGGTCATATAATCTCTTGTTTCTTTTCTTTTCTAGAGTGGCAAACCAAGTGGGATAGAGGACCCTACTTTGAACGTTTGAACCCCCTTTTTTGATCCTACAAACTAGCCTTTTCTCTTATCATTCTTCCTATCATCTATCTGTCAAGATTTATTTATTTAAAAAATTATTAGCATAATTTAGCTAGTGGAATTCCTGTTGATCTAAGGTATATCCTAATTAAATCGTAAAATGTTGCTTTTGCTGGCAATTATCATATATTTAAAATTCAAGATTTCATTATCAAACTCCATGTCTGTTGTCTCATTTCTAAAAGTGAATCATAGGACTACTAGGCAATGGATAGGGACCACCCAATTCACCTGGAGAAGGAGAGAAATAAATGAGGTGAGAGTGGATACTTTTAGCTAAGTTTTGCTTTACAAAAGAAAATTAAGGAAAATTCTTTATTTATTAGTCATGGACACTTGCTTAAGCAATATTATCACTTACCATCGCAATTTTATTTTATGTAATATGGATTAATAACCTAATCATAAGTATCATAGTACCTATTTACACGTAAAATTGAATAACAATTAAACTTATAAGTGATTTTAAGGATATGCGATTTCACTTGACACAAAGTGATATATATGGAAATTAATGTTAGGAATTAACAGTAAATAAAACAAACAAATATGATGAACAACAGTGGCCCTCGAGCTAAACGCACTCGAACCAACTGAGTATGTTTAATAGAAAATATGAGCTGAACAAAAAAGTTTAAGAGAGAAATATAAGGTATTGCCTTGTTATGTGTGAACGTATGATGGTTACAAAATGATTAGGACCTTCTTTATATAGTAGAGAAATTCTACTTATGGTACAATCTAAATATGGAAGGAAATCACTAGATTGACTAAATAACTGGTCCTGACTCAATACGTGTCGAGATTTTCGCCACGATCCTTGTCTAATCACGAATATTCTAACATTCCATTATTCGACTTAGAAGGCTTTCTCGCTTCAATCTCGATCACAACTGGTCTCGATTTTGATCGTATACAGATAGTCCCTTTTTTTTGGAGTGTAATGACACGAAATGAATTAAGCCTTCGAACTTGCCCTCGATTTATCATGACGTAAGCGTTAGAGGTGACCGAAATATCCCGTCGATTCAGTTTCCCAGGCATTTAAGGCGCGTTAGTTGCCAATCGGCCACTACCAGTATTGAACCGTTATTGCGAAGCCAATAAATAGCCACATTCCTCGTGCTTTCAAACTTTACTTACAATTTTTGACTTCTTAATTTTCACAATTCTTTGCTTTCTCCAAATCTTTGTGTTTTCAGTTTTCTCGGTTTCTTTTCTCATTTCTTCGCAAAATATCCAAGCGTTCCTCCTCTATTTTGTTCTTCCCATTCACAAAATGGCTAAGACCTCTACAATTGTCCTACAAAAAGAAGTTGCTTCTTTATCAAGGTCGGCTGGCATCGAAGTCGCGCTGGAGCCTCCCCTAGAGGACTTTGTTCCAACGAAGTGCCCCACTACTGTCGATTTTAAGAAGGAGAACATATCCTCGACACGGGTCGATGTGAACCAATGGCGAGATATATATGTATCATTTACCGACGCTCTCCTCGAGAAGGTGAAAGAAGAGTGCAACTGGGTAGACAAAGACGTAGTAGTCCCTACCCCTGAAGAATCTATCACCACTCATGTGGACGGGTATCTAAGTGTCTATAGTTACCCTTTCATGATAGGTCCCTCAAACCTCATCATCACGCCTTCTGTAAGAGGTACGATGTCACTCTTGGCCAAATCCATCTGTCGTTCTAGAGGACCGTAATCCTCCTTCAATTTTTATGAACAAGATCGGGGGGCATCCTTTTACCCTGGATCATCTTATGTGTCTCTACATCCATCGGCTTTATCAAGGAGGCTTGATAAAGCTTTACAGTCAAGCCATCAAACCTCCTCGAGCATTGACGAGACCCGAGATCGAGGTTAGATGGGTTGATTTGTCTGAATAAAGACTTTGAACCTGATCCTTGCCGAGGACATGCCGTTTCCTGAAAAATGGAACATGAAGCGTAAGTATTGCTTTGCCTTTGAGTATCTATCTTTGTCATGTTACTTCTCATCTTCTCCTCATCTAAGTTTTTTGTGTTGCGATTGTAATCGTCATGCCAGAAGTGATCCCTTACCTGAGGCAATGGGTCAAGGGATTAGTGTCACAAAAGTGTAACTCCGAGTATGCTTGGATGGAGTTATCGAAGGGGCAATGGGAGGCTCATAACCATGGTAATCTTCTTTCCTTAGAACAGCTTCCATTTGGGTTTCGTTATTGGACTTAGTCATCTTTTACTTTTGTAGGCCTCAGGATGGATGTAGTAATGAGGCTTTCCTCTACTGAAGAAGAGGCACTTCTTTCATCATCTACCCCAAATCAAGGCAAAGAGAAGAAAACAAACGAGGCTCAAAGCTCTCAAGGTCGGGAAAGAAAAGTTCAACTATGAGGACCCGTAAGCCTAAGAGAATGTCATATGTGTAATTCCAGAGTCCATCCAATAGCTAAGGGACGAGACCGAAGATAAAGATGAAGAAGAAGAAAACTACAGGCCAGCGACTCGTGTACAAACTGGCACTAAGATTCAAGGAACCACTAGGCCAGCGTGAGCCGAAACTGCTTTGCCCCGACCTGATGAGCCCGAGCCAGAAAAAGCTGAAGATGACTCACCTCGAGGTGGGAAGGCTAGCGAAGATGCAGTCGATGCTGGTGAAGAAACCAAGATGGAGGCTCACCAGAACGAAGACGATACCTCAAAAGGCCCATTTGGCATAATAGAGAATGGGGATTCTTCCTCGTTCCCTCCAGTTCCTGATTCAATGATACATGACGTTCATGTTGCATAGACTTGTCATAGGGAGGGAACCAATGGAGAGAAAGATTTTTTGCATTGTTATTTTTCTAAGGTAGAAGATGTCACTGGTATGGATGATTTGGATTTACCGAGGAAGAGCTCGAGTGAGGCTTCCTCGATCTTTAAACTAACCAACTAATTCCCGACCCCTAGTGTCGATCCGAGGCGTAAGTGGACACTTATCATCTCGCTTGAGTTTTCTCTACTCCCATGTGGGTGGCTAGCTATCTCCGACTTGGTCACTGATGAGAAACAAGCCAAGATGGATGAAGTGGAAGTTGCTTTCTTGTTCAACGAGGCCCAGCACGCTCTAAATCGAGTAAGTTCGAGGGTCATTCCATATCTCTTTATGAATTTGAATCGTTGATATTCCTAATCTTTTCTTCTTTCCTTGTTGGCTTCGGTGCTACATCATGAGGCTTTTCTTTGGATATGAGAGGAGTACAAGGCCGAGGTTCAGGGCCTCACCAAGAAATGAGATACCTACAGGCTTATCAGTGAGTAACTTCAGGAAGACTTAGTGACAACTCGAGATGAACATGCTGAGATAGCTGAGCAGGTATTCCAAGTCCTTCATGATAGTGTGGATGAGTTAGAGATAACAACTAACAATTTCATTCTGTAGGTCCGACAGACGCTCGAACAGATTAAGAGTTTCCAAAAGCAAATAGATAAAGTGTGAGCCGAGGCTGAAGAGTTCAAAGGATGTATGTATATTTTGGCCACACAAAAGGGGGACGTCTATACATATATGGATTTGGCTGAGTCGCAACTTCGATCTGTGAGAGAGAATGACTTGGTTCAGGAAAAGAGGGTCGAGGATCTTGAATCCCATTAAGCCAACCTGGCCAAAGAGCTCGAGGTAGCTAGATCTGAGGCGGCTGCGGTCAATATCAAGGCTCAGGCTAATGACCCAATACAAGGCCAATATTGAAGCCACCCTAGCACAGGCCAAGAGCATGGTGGATCATGCAAAGTTGAAGGCTTGAGGGAGGCCCTCGAGGGGACCCGTGATCAAAGCTTTGATATATCTGCTAAAATTTAGGTTGCTAGTATTGAGGAAACAAAGAGTCGGAAGCTGGATTCTTCTGAGGAAGACTCCGAGGACTTGAGTGAATTTAGCAGTGGAGAAGATTCTAAGGGAAAATATACTTCTACCGATAAGGATTGTGATGCTTAAGTATTGTGCTTTTTGTAAATTTTCGCTTTTATTTTGAGGTCGATCGGCCCCTATAAAGAACTCTTAATCTGGACATACGACCCTTGTAAAAAAATTATGATGAATATATGAAACTTTTTTCCTTCATGTATTTTGAATATGATCCCCTTTTTTGTGATCTAATATAAGGGTTGAATCACCTTAGCGTAAAATGTTGAAGTTGCGTTCGACGATCCGAGGTTCAGGGTGGTGAAGACCCATAACACTAACTATTTCCAATCGATGAGCCCCGAATGATTATTTGAACTTGAATTTATGTAGACCTTAAGCTTAGTGGTCGAGTGAGGACCTGATCGAACTCGAAATAAGGTAGCTCTTAGGATTTTAGTTGAGTGAGAATGATTTCTCGAACCCGAAGTAAGGATCTGCTCGAACTCGAAATAAGGTATCCCTTAGGCTTTTACTCGAGTGAGAATGATTTCTCAAACTCGAAGTGAAAATAGCCCTTAATCCTTTATAAAGTTAGTATTAGGCCAATCTGCCTTTGTAACATGATCGTCTAAATATATATATAAGGATTTCCTACCCTTTTCAGCTTTTGAAGTTTTCCCTTTGTTTATCTTTCATGTTCACAAAGGTTTTAATGCCTTAGCATGAAGTAAGGTATTGCTCGAGAGTCTGAATTGTTTAGTACTCATTAGAGTTTTCAAGGATTGATATTATCAAAGCCCTTTTATGGTTTTGCTGGGGGTAGTCCTTTTAACTAATTTTATGAAAGAATGGAAGGCCTGTTTTGTTAAAGTATTCGGACATCTTCAAACCGTGTTAATTTGGTTGTAGCCTCTTTAGTATGGGATTTTCCCCTTGGGCTTATTTTCCCATTTTACTCAAGTTTGTCTGAAGTGTCGGTCCCCGTGAGGGGTGGCCGTGGCCTATAAAGATCTAGAGTTGCTAAAAAGGTCTCATGATCTCGAATTTACAACGATTCGATCTCGTTTATTTTTCGAACGTCAGTCCCCAAGCATGGGGGTAATTATCTGAACTCTGGTTATGACCGACCCTTGATTCTGTTTACATATTAGACTGAGAGTATGAATTTGTAAAGTAGAAAATCTTTTCTAAGGCATGAGATATTGGTAAGGAAAAATACTTCTCTTCATAATTGATTATACATGCATACATGTTTTGTGCCAGGGCTCGAGCAAACTACACAGGCACAGTCGGTTTAACCGTTTGACCCTTACAAATTTTCCTATCGAGGCCCTGATGCCATGAAGTAATTCCTTCATAACAAAGTTGACATTTGAGGGTAATGCCCCCAAGTATTCGATGTTGATTGTATGGAAGCCTCGGATACTGTTGACTTGTTCTAAGTTAGCACAATCATGGTTGCCTAGTTAAAAATCTCACCGAAAAGCCCTTTTGGGAAGAAATCGGTCTAAGGAAAAAAAAGTGCAATGCGTGCTTTCAGACGGAAAGACTTCATGTCAATGAGTCCATTGATGTTTCTGGTCGAACACCTACAGGAGTTAGTTTATAATATAAATAAAAATGGAAAGGGTCATACCTAAGCAGTAGTACCGTTTTAGGTGCGATACATTCCAGTTGCTCGGTAGTTGTTTGTCGTTCATTGTGCCGAGCTTGTGGGATCCTATTCCGATGATTTCGAGAACCTGGTATGGTCCTTTCCAGTTCAGAATCAGCTTCCTTTCATTTGGATTTCGGGTGTTGAATGTGACCTTTCTTAGCACCAAGTCCCGATGCTATAATGTCGAAGATTGGTTCTTCGATTGTAGTACCTTTAGATCCACTATTTTTGAGCGGCCAATCGGATGAGGACAGTTTCATGTCTTTCGTCCAACAATTCTAGGCTCGTATTCATGGCCTCGTTATTTGACTCTTCTATGGCATATCAAAATCTGATGCTGGATTCTCCGAATTTTCGTGATTAGAGCTTCAGCGCCATAAACTAATGAGGATGGTGTTTCTCCGGTACTAGATTTCGATGTTGTGCGGTACACCCATAGAACTTCAGGGAGTATCTCTCTCTATTTCCCTTTGGTTTCAGTCAATTTCTTCTTAAGGTTCTGAATGATGATTTTATTGGTCGATTCAGCTTGTCCGTTAGTATGGATAGGATTCTATGATAAACATAAACTTTGATTTACCTAAGGCCAATGGAAGAGGGCCTACAATGTCCATTCCTGATTTTTTAAACTACCAATGTGATAAAACCAAATGGAGCTGTTCTTCGGGCTGGTGAATCGATGGCGCATACCTTTGACATTGGTCGCATTTTTGAACGAACTCCTTTGTGTCTTTCTCCATATCGGTCCAGTAGTATCCTGCTCTGGTTATTTTGTGGACCAACGATTTGGCACCGAAATGATTTCCACAAGTGCCTATGTGAACTTATCATAAGACTTAATTGGTATCTCCCAGTCCCAAACATATTGCCAACACTCCATCCAATATCCTTCTAAGCAGCGTTCCGTCTTCAAACAAAGTGAACTGTGATGCCTTTGTGTGCAGAGCTCTCGACTCCTTTGGATGTGATGGGAGCTATCCGTTCTTTAAGTACTCTATGTACTTGTTTCTCCAATCCTAGGTTAAACTCATGGAGTTTATTTCGGTGTGGCCTTCTTCTATCACCGACCTCATGGGTTGTATGACGGTCCCCGAGTTGAGTTTGTCTTCTTTGATGGTGAACCTAGATTGACAAGAGCCTCAGCCTCGCTATTTTGTTCTCGAGGTACATGTTGCAAGGTCCATTCCTTAAACAGATGTAGAGTTGGCTGTAGTTTATCCAAGTATCTCTGCATTCGGTCTTCTCGGACTTCAAAAGTCTTGTTAACTTAGTTTACCACGAGGAGGGAATCACTCTTGTCCTCTATGAACTCTGCCCCCAAAATTTGAGTTAGTTCGAGACTTGTAATTATGGCCTCATATTTAGCCTCATTATCAGTCAATTTCGTAGATCTAATATATTGTCTAACTATATTACCCATGGGTGATTTTAGAACGATGCCTAGTCTGGACCCCTTCACGTTTGAAGCCATCCATAAAGAGGGTCCAAACTCCCGAAGGTGTGCTCGATTTCATCAGCAGTTCCTTTTCAGCCTCGGGTACGAGGGCCGGTGCAAAGTCAGCAAGAAGTCTACCAAGATTTGA
Organism: Nicotiana noctiflora; assembly: GCA_032618575.1. Classification (NCBI taxonomy): domain Eukaryota; kingdom Viridiplantae; phylum Streptophyta; class Magnoliopsida; order Solanales; family Solanaceae; genus Nicotiana; species Nicotiana noctiflora. Next base: position 31,979 of record JASVEL010003059.1, on the reverse strand, counting down.
GACTTGACGGCGGTTCGGGGTCAATACTCAATATCGTACCCACTGATTTTGACTACCTATTTGGCCAATCGACTCGACTTTTCGGGTTTGTGCAAAATAGTTCAAAGAGGATAAGTTGTCACAACACATATTGGATGACATTGGAAGTATGGTTTTAGTTTCCTAGAGACGCTTATTAAAGCAAGCACTAATTTTTCTAAGTGTGGATATCTAGTTTCAGCTTCACCTAAGGTCCGACTAGCATAATTGACAGAGAATTGCGTACGTTGTTCTTCTCTAACGTGGATTCCACTTATCGCTATCTCTAAGATTGCCAAGTACAAATAATGTTGTTCGTCCACTTTCGGGGTATCAAGTAGCGACCGTCTCAAAAGATATCGCTTTAGTTCCTCCAAGACTTGTTGGCATTCCAGAGTCCATGCAAAATTGCTCTACTTCTTAAGCACTGAGAAACATTGATGACTCCTATCTGAGGACCTCGAAATGAATTGTCCTAGGGTGGCTATGCGCTCCATTAGCCTTAGCACGACCTTTATATTATCTACGATCGTGATATCCTTGAAGGGTTTGATTTAATCAAGGTTGATCTCGATCCCCCGATCAAAAACCATGAAGCCAAGAAACTTTCTTGAGCCAACCTGGTCACTGCCAACTCCACACTACTATTAAGTAGGAAGAGAGGGTCGCAATAGCTTTTACTCGATATGAGGGTCAGGATCGAATTCCTAAGGGAGCTAGAAATGGAGTTGATGTATCTATCTAGTCTAGAATCGTGTAATTGTTCCAAATGTCACTTCCAACATTTTTGGGTTTTCTTTTAAAAACTACTATTATCAACTACTAGTTAGGATTGAAACTGGATTACGCTAAGAGATAATTGCTAAGAGTTGTATCTAATGGATTAACGGGCACTAGGGTAGTGACTTTCACTTAGGTGGCTAATTGACGGGTAATTGCTTCTAAGCCATGATCGACATGATTGGGAAAATGTGTATAACCGTTGCACAATTTTATCCACTCTCACACCTCTCGGTAGAGAGAGTGATTTTTCCCAACTGACTCTCCCAAGACCAATGGGTAGGCAAATAACTCAAAGCAACTAGGGTTCAAGTCAGGTAATTACTCTCTCGAGGTGTAACCCTTTAATTGGGATTATCAATTCTCTTGAGTCCATCCCAATTCCTTGCTGGGTCAATTTTGGAGACAGGCTTTTTCTCTCAAGAAGAGCCAAGTCAACTTAGCACAAACTAGTGTTTGCAACCACCAATCCCTAAATTAAACTATAAAATTGACCCAAATACAAACACACATAGTCAACCTAACCTTAAATCACAACAGCCATCAATTAGCCACATTAGGATTGAGCCACAACCCTAGATAATGGATAATATAGAAATAGATAAAAAAGAAGGCATATTAATTAAACACTAAAGTAAAATACAAGAATCTATCGTTAAAACTAAGCTAAGATGCCAAAAATGGCTACAGATGATGTTCTCACGAGCATAACAACTAAAATAAAGTAATCGATGCCCTAAAAATTGGAAAAAGGTTCTATTTATACTGAGCTAGAAAACTAGACAAAAATGCCCCTGCGGGGTCAGTGGGGGCTGCACAAAATGGAGTACGGCTACACTAGGCTATAGATTCTTCAAATACACTTCTCTGAACTCGGGCTCCACGGACCGCGCAGAATGGACCGCGGTTGCAGAGGCTTCAATGCGGTCCGCACAAACATGACTGCGGACCGCACTAGCTTGACTTTTGGCAAACAACATCTTTCTGATTCTCTCTTTTGCGGGCCGCGTAGAATGGTAGTGCAACCGTGGAGTCTTCTATGCAGACCGCACAAACTCTATTGTGGCCGCACTGCTTTAACCCTTGATTTGCAGTTCTCTGAATCCCCCTAATGTGGACCACACAGAATGGACTGTGGCAGCACTAGGTTTTATGCCTTGAAATCTACTCTCTGAAAATCCCTAATGCGGCCTCACTAGGCCCATTTGTCCTGAGTTTGTCTTGTCCTTGGTACTTGAGCAGGTTCCACTACCTTCGAGCCAAACTTTGACATTTCTGTCACTTTGTTGATGAAACCTACGATCAAGCACAACTTATGAGCCTTTTAGGACTATTTTGTAAGAATTTCAAAACATAAGCAAGAAGGAGCATAAAACTCGATAAAATCCCTAGTTATCAACTCCCCCAAACTTAAGCTTTTGTTTGTCCTCAAGTAAACAAAATAAGACCCACCCCTTAAGGTAAAATCCAAAGAATTTCCAGCTATCCTAAAGTAACCTCAACAAGAATCAACTGGGACTAACAATTGCCCTCAATACAAATGCATCATTAACAACGTTTGACCTTTTAAAAACCATGGATCAAGTGTGACACAAGAGCATCAAGAGTTGACTCATTACATCAAAGAACTCTCTCAATTACTTTATTCATTGTGTAACCCAAACCTACGATCAATTGTATAGAATATTGGCACAACAATTGAGGTTAATGGGATTCACTCATCTCTCTCAAGAAAAGGTCACAAGTCCGGCTCTAGGTACTTTATGCTTGCTCCTTATGTAAGTATCCACTAATGAAAGCTTCATTCAACTCAAGATTATATATGGCTTTTGTGGAGTCATTGTGAAGGCTTTTGGTTTAGGGTAGGTCATATTTTTGTTCAAGTGGGTTCAATCTTCCCTTAAGCACTTCTTTTGATTCATTTGGCACAATTTACTTGACTCTTTGAGTTATTTCACCTTTTTCTAAGGGGTTAGAGAGACATATTGTCATTTTTTCTTATGCATTTCAATTCTTTTTTTATTTTTCAACTTTCCACACCTTTCTTTCTTTTTTTAATCCTTTTTTTATTCTTTTTCAAATTGAGCATTCTTTTTGTCTTTTGCTTCTCTTTCTTTTTCATTGCTTTTCCTTTTCTTCATTTTTGTGCCTTACACCACTTTATTTGTCATCCTCGTCTCTCCCCCCAAACTTATACTTTTTCCGTGTGCTCAAGGAACGATCGGGTGCCAAGAGAGGGTATCTTTTAAAACGAGTATAGGCTTGTAACTTGGTTCTTGAAAGAAGAAGGTCTAAGGCTCAAAAGGCTTAACTAGGGATCATATCATTGGTAGGATATGTAATTTGTTCAACTATTATTTGGATCAAGGAGAGCCTATAAGCGCTTCTCAAGTCAAATTTCACTCAAAATATCGCCTCAACAAACATTCAGGGAAAGTTCTAGACCAATGGCTCAGGACTTGGACTCGCAATTCGATTTCTCACCACACAAGCTAGAGGATTTCTAAATACATAGAGTTGGGGGCTCACAACGACCTTAGATACGATTTGAGCACACAATGGTCCCAAAAAAACACTTGATAATTTTTGGCCAACGCAAGAGTCTCAAGGCCACAACTTTCACCATTCTAAACACAACATTTTGTCTTTAACCATGGGATCAAAGGCAAATGTTCTAGGCCCAAGTGAAGCTTTGCTTGAGGTACCCTTAACTATAAACTACCAAAAACAAAAACAAAAATGAACTCAAACCCTTAAGAAGGTTTCACGCCATCTATCGTTGGGAAGAGCTACCCGATTCATACAATACTCCACCTTTGGAAAGAACCATGGCATTAAGAAAACCAAAGGCTTATTAAAACATCCAAAACAAAACAAAAGTCTACGAGCCTATATAAGAATCTAAAAATGAAAAAAATCGCGAAATAGAAAATAGAATGAATATGTACAATAAGGGAGTGAATATACAACGGGGAATGAATGAATACAATGATGTAACTTTATATACAGAACAAAGGAATGATAAAAAGTATGATAAATGTAACTAAATGTAAGATTATTTACAGACCAAATGAAAAATCAAGAAAGCGTAAAAGTGATTCATATATATAGCCATCCAAACAAAATATGCAGGGCTCATCTCCTCAAATAAAAGTTGGTATTGTAACCAATGCCAACTAACAAAATAAGCACCAAAAGTAATAAAGAAAGGGTATAAAGACTCCCTAAGCCATATCCGTGTCCATAGGATCATGAGTGGTCCCTGGGTCCTCAGTATGCTTCCGAACCTCAGACTGGTTCCCAGTATCCTGTTGCTCAGCTGCTGGGACTTGGGCCTAGACATGTAATGGGTCTAGCTCTGGTACATCCTGCGGCTGACTGGAGGAAGCCTCTGGTGGATCCGCCAACTAGATGATGACATCATCTGCTCTCGGGATCGTCCTCTTCCTCTTTGGAGGCTTCTATGTCTGCTCTGGAACTGTGGCTGCTACTAGAACTGCTGCTGGAGCTGAGTCCTCAAATAATAAGTCTAAAGGTAGCTGGTTGCCTTCAGTCTACCCACATCTGCCCTCAACTCCTTCATAGACTCTCTGGAGGCCCGTGTCTTACGCAACTTCTTGTGCTCCATGTCAAGCTCTTTAGAGCCTTTCCATGTGAATCCATTTCCTTAACCAAGTCACTCTAAGTACTAATGATCTTCTACTGGTTTTCTAGAATCTTCTTCAATGCATCCTCAATGGATTGTGGTACTTGTGTTGGTTGTGGTGCCAACTGAGCCTCAATGGTAGAGGTCAAGGTAGACAACTTGGATGGAGCAGTATACATCCATATGTTCAGGCTCTGAAGCGTCTGGCTCGGCCAGTGGGTAGTGATAGGATGGGCCAGGGAAGATGGAATCTCTGGGCTAGTTGAGATAGAAGGACCAAGAGTCATGTCAGCAGTAGTGGAAGGTCCGAGAGGCATGCCAGCAACTGTAGAGGCAAGCTCCACAGAGTCCTCTACCACAACTGGCTCTTCAGATTGGCTGGTTGGGGTAGAATTAGGGACCTTGTAGTTTTTGTCCTTGGGGTTGTTTGGCCCTTTCAATCTATACCATGAAAATGGAGCTACTAGTTTGGCCTTTACATCATAGGGCTTCTTTTCCACCTTTAAGTCTCGGAAAGACATAGAGAGGGTATTGGGGTAAGGGTAGTTCCGGTCATGCTATGTACCCACTAAGGAGATAATGCGGGTCATCATATTTCCTATATTAATGAGGTATCTCGCCACTATTAATGCAACCAACACATAGGAAGAGTCTGGTCATGTGTAGTAGGGTCCAACCGCCTACAAACAAAGGTCTCCCAACCCCTAGCTTCAAATTTCAGGGTCCTCCTCAGTACTTTTACCCCCGCAGTCAACCACTCAGGAACGATACCTGGGATTGCCAGATACTGAGCTAACCATGGACGGACCCCCTGGCCCATCTCCAACTTTGCTAGATATAGAGTCTCGTCCTCTTCATTGAAGCCCAAATAATCATTCAGAGACTGCCTGTCGAACAACATCTTTTTTTCTCAAACCTTGGTCACTTTGGAACCCTTGACGATGTGGACCACATTACAATAAAATTCCTTGACCATGTGTTCATTGGAATCTACACACTTCTCCATAAATATTTCTCAGCACACTATAGTTCCAAATTTCCTCTACACGTTAGGGTTGTGGGGTAGTAAGTCTTTGTCAATAAAACTCTTCTCCGATATCAAATGCCTCACCGGCCACCACTCCCTAAACTTATGGTGTACCACTTGGTTGACAAACCTGTCCTTCCAAACTTCGGGCTTCCTAGTTGGGCCAATGCCTCCCACCTAATGCTCACTACCTTTAGCTCCCTACACCCCCTCCTCCATATGCACTCTCCACAGGTAATGAAGTTGTGGGGGGAGGTGGAGTCTTCCCCACTACCGGCTGCTGAGCCCTTAAACGACTCAGAAATGACATTGATTGGTCTTCGGATAATGGGTGATGGTGGAGGAGTGTCACCAATCACTCTAAACCTCCTGGGCCAGTCAGGGACATGAGTGGGAATGGAATATGAGGAAACATCCTACGATAGCGCGTACTTACTCCCTAAAGAATGAGAAATAGCTCTGTCTGTAGCTTTTATCACTTTTCTCAACCTTTTTGCACTCTCTCGAACTTGGGTAGTGAGTTTTATCATCTTCTTGCCCTTGCCTCTCCGGGAGGATTCACCTCTCCCGGGTTGTTTAGATCCTTTTCCTCCTTGTTGTTTAACCATTATCTGCGGACACAGCATCTAACATTGTTAGTATGAGCAGAGATAGCGGGACATTAGTATAGGAAGAATTGCAGAACAGCAACAGACATAGTTGCAGAAATAGACCAGTGCAGACCGCACAAAATGGCAGTACGGCTACACTAAGGCCACGGCGGACCGCACAAGAATGACCGGAGTCTGCACAGGTCTAAAACCCCAAAAATTAGCTCTCTGAATCTCACCACCGCGGCCAACCTAAAAATTGAACAATTATGGGAGGAGAAGACTACACAGCTAATACAAAAGAAAATGAAATGAAATTAAACAAATAAACAAGGATAAAGGAGTAAAATGTTACTAGATGTACGAGATAAAATGCAAGTAATCAATCTACGCAAGAATTACAGTCAGAAGGGATGATAAACAATAGTCTAGGGCTCTTATGTGTTAATTTTGCAAAAAGGTTAAAAGGGGGCGTAGAGAAGCCCGTGGGACCCATTATTACCTACCAGCGCAGCCTCACAAAATGGACCTGGGTCTGTGCTGGGTTTGTTTAGAACAAATTTGAGAAGGCAACCTTCTGCGGTCCGCACAAAATAGATCATAGCCGCAGAGGTCCATCGCGATCTGCACAAAATGCCATGAGGCCATGGTGGTAAACTTCAGAGAGTCCTCACATCGGCTCACACCAGTGCACACTGCACAAAGTGTAGTGCGACCACACTGGAAACTTCAGAGACTGAACAATTTTGCAGTTATGTCCTGCACTGCAATCAACTCAATCCCTACAACATCTCACAACTAGTTAGCCCAAAAATCAATCCTATACTACCAAGAAAATCAAAGAAAACAAAAAGAAAAATACACGGGTTTCCTCCCAAGAAGCGCCTAATTTAACGTCACGGTACGACGCGGGTTACCATCACATCATTTGAAATGAGCAACAACCATCACATGGATATCATCAAACTTCCCAAGATAATACTTGGCACGGTGCTCATTCACTCTAAGGACTTCACCATTTTTGTTCTTCAAATTTAGAGCACCAAACGGGGTCACACACACTACTTCAAATGGCCACTCCACTTTGAATTCATCTTTCGCTGAAACAACCTTAGACGAGAATTGAACAAGAGGACCAAATCACCAACTTTCAACTCCTTTCCACGAGCATATTTGTCATGGAGGTACTTTATCTTGTCCTTATACAACGACGAACTAGAGTATGCATGGAACCGAAATTTATCAAGTTCGTTGAGTTGTTCAACACGATGATTGGCCACAACAGTCCACTCAAGATTAAGCTTCCTCTAGGCCCACATGGCCTTATGCTCCAACTCTAATAGTAGATGACATGCTTTCCCAAATAACAACCGGTATGGTGACATACCAATTGGGGTCTTGGAAGCGGTTCGGTAAGCCCATAGAGCATTATCTAATTTTTTTTAGACCAATTGGTCCTATTAGCATTGACAATTTTGGACAAAATGCTCTTGATTTTCCTGTTTGACACTTCAACCTGGCCACTAGCTTGAGGATGACAAGTTGTAAAGACTTTGTAGTTGACACCATACTTGGAAATCAAGGAATCAAAAGCTCTATTACAAAAAAGCAATCCTCCATCACTGATGATTGCCCGAGGTGTACTAAACCTTGTGAAAATTCTCTTCTTTAGAAATGCCACCACACTCCTAGCTTCACTGTTGGGCAAGGCCATGACCTCAACCCATTTTGACACATAATCAACCGCTACAAAAATGTAAGTGTTCCCACACGAGCTAACAAAAGGGCCCATAAATTGATACGCTAATCATAAAAAATATCAACTTCAAGAATTGTGTTTAGAGGCATATCATCTTTCTTGGAAATCTCGCCCGCTCTTTGACATTGATCACATCTCTTTACTAAATCACTTGCATTTTTTAACAAGGTCGGCCAATAAAAACCACAACTCAAAACTTTTGAAGCCGTTCTCACCCCTCCATGATGGCCATCATAGGGGGATGAATGACTAGCCGCCAAAATGCTCAATTGCTCTCTCTCCGGGACACACCTTCGAATTAACCCATCTGTGCAAATCTTAAACAAGTATGGCCCATCCCAATAGAATTCCAAAACATCCCGCTTGATCTTCTTCCTTTGGTTATAATAGAGCTAACACGGGATTATTCTGGTCATGAGGTGTGAGCACGTGATTTTTGCACTAGGCAATAAAATTCCAAAATTTAAATAAATAATATTTTTGAGTGCAATTACATGTCTTGATTGAAATTAGATACATTTGCATGTTTGAATAATTAGAAATTAAAATTAGAAAATAAAAAAATATAGGTTAAATACATGGATTTTTGAATTAATTAGTTAAAAAGAAAATTAACAAAAAAGGGATGCATTAATAGCGGAAATTATGGAAAACTGTAGAAAATTGCCAAAAAATATCAAAAAATTAGTGAATGTAAGAAATTGAGTAATTTAAATAATACAAAAAGGAAAAAATGAAATACAAAAGAAATTATCACAAAATAATTTAAATACCAAGAAAATACCAAAAATATAATAAGTGTGGGCTAAAAAGAATTCAGAAATATTGGCCCAATACACTGGCCCAAAAGAGCCGGTCCATTAGTTCAAATTAGAGAAATCTCAGACGTCCATCCATTCAAATCCAACGGCTGAGACTTTAGCTAAGAATTAATTAGTTAATTAAATCTGAGATTGAATCCCAGCCGTCCAAGCCTATAGATCTAACGGATGAAGGCAAGTCTTATTTAAGTTGAGACGGCACCGTTTTGTATTAACCAATCTTGGCCGTTGATCTTAATTGATCTAACGGCCAAGAGCTCATCAACCTCCCCGAGTATATAAGGCCTTGGTCTCTTAGAGACCGGCCATTTTACCTCTTTCCCTAACCCTAGCCGCCCCCTCTCCTCTCTTCTCTTCGTCTTCATCTTCTTCAAAGACCGGCCGGCCATGGAGACTGTCCACCTCCACGGTGGTCTCCGGCCAAGTTCTTATCTCCTCATCTTCTCTTCTCTTCTTTTTCATCTCAAAACCCTACCAAAACTCCATGAAAACCTGAAACCCTTTCATCTTCTTGAAACTCCGGTCATCGGAGTTCACCGCCGACGACCAAAACCATGCAAACCCCTCCCAAATTAACACCATATGAGCTTCATAACCAGATCTATCACCTCCCATACCCGGTTTCCCTTGAATATTCCCCAAAATATTCGAATATCCCAAAATAGGTCGCCGGAACCCTAACTCCGGCCGACCTAGAAAACTAACCTTGAACAAACCCTTCCCTCTTGACACCCCAAACCTATTCCCACCACCAAAATAATAAAAATACTTCGTCTTGAAGCCTGAAAAGAAAACCAGAAAAGAAAATAAAGAAAAAGAAAAGAGAAAATTGGAAAAAAAAAAGAAGAAAAGGAAAAAGAAAATGGGAAAAAGCTCAGGAGACAGTACCTGCAAGCTAAGTTCCCTTCCCTTCTTGTTTGCTTTCTTTAATGTTTTGTTATAATGTTTATTTCTGTGTGTTTCAACATGTTTTCTCTTAGTATATTAGACTGCATGTTTAGATTAGGGTTTTGTTTCGAGAAATTTTGTTTGTTTGTTCTGTTCTTTCTTGTCTTTACTTCATATCTTTCATTTAGATAACTCACATGTTTAGATTAGGGTTTTGCCTTGAAGAATTTCTGTTTGTTCTATTTTCCGTTTAAAATATGTTCTTTCTTCATGCCTACTCTGCTTAAGATCTGATTAGCCTTTCTTCAGGGCTACTGTCATGTTTACTTTGTTTAGACCTAATTGATTTCTCTGATTAGCATTTCTTCATGCCTATCTCTGATCTTTTGCAAACCATGCTTTCTTCTGAAACTGCTTTATGGGTTTTTACCTGTATGTGTTTAGTCAAGAGCATTTTAAGTATGACTTGGGGTTTTCAGTGGTTCATTAAGTATAAGGAAGTCTTGAATATGCCTGTTTCATGACTAATTGACACTGTGTTGTGAAATCTGAATTATAAGTCTATTGATTGAAATTCAACAATATTCAACTCTTTTCTATGAGTTTTGATTGATTGATGAATGATTCTGATTTCATTGGCTATGTGTACAATTGTTTATGAAATTGGCTATGTTTGCAACAGCCTTGTGTTGAGTTGAATACTGTTAATACCTATCATGCTTAGGTGGATTGGTTATAGCTGCACTAGTGTTAAACTTATAAGTGGTTAAAACTAAAAACATGTGTTAAGTACTTTAGAATAGACTAAAACTGAAAAACCACAAAAAGGGTTATAAGTTAAATAAATGACCAAGAGTGGTCAGTTTTGCAACTGACCTACTCTGTTAGGTCTCACACACTGGCTAAAACTCAAATAGGCAAGATGTGTAATAAAAGTTGGTTCAAGTCTAATAGATAGACTTACCAAGCCCAAATTAACCCATGATCACTAGTGGCTAGACTTGCAAAGGTCTCAGCAATGCCTGTGTTTAGTAGTGGGCCTCAATTGCAAAGTTAAGTCCAATATGTGGACTGGCTAAGTCTCAAATAGATTAAATACAGAATAATAAGCAGGCTAGTCCTGCAAATTAGTCTCAATAATAGGAAAGAAAACAGAATTGGCTAAAATTGAAATAAGTCTTAAGTCTAATATGGCATGTCCTTAAATACTAGTACAAAGGTTGGCCATTAGTTAAATAGTAACTGAATCTCAGAAAATCTGACCTAGGTAGGTCGGGTAATTAACCAATGCCTTTAAGGGCATATAAGGAACATGAAATGGCAAAAATGTAGATTTAATAGAGCCTATAGGGATACATAAGACATTTGGGCTCCTGATTTCTGCAATTCTACATAGAATTAAGGGTATATTGGTCTTAAGGAAAAAAGTAATTCAGTAAAAAATACTAATAAGTAGGGGCACACTAGTAAAAACCCCAAAATGGAATCAAATAGAACATTCCAGCACATGCTCGAAGGGATCTTGTAACAGAAATTGGGTTCAAAGTGTAAGATTTGGTAAAATAGGAGGGGAGGGAAATAGAATGATGTTCTATCTTCCCCCCTCCCCCCCAAAAAAAAAATTTCACCTCTCTACACCTATAAATACCCTCATTTAAGACTAGTTTAAGAGCTGGATTTTGGAAAACAAAATTTTCAGAAAGCATTCTACACTAAAATAGCAATAGTTCCCTGGTTTTTTCTTAGTTGAAGTTCATATTTGGAGTCGTTTGGAATTTCCGCTTATCTGCTGGGTGTCTAATTGATGTTGTTGTGTTATCATCTGTTCATTTGGGAATTCAATTCTTCACTGTTGCATTGCCCGTCCAGTCTATTTGCTGTGCTATTTCATCTCCCTTAGAACTCATTGAGTTTGTTTGCTGAATCAGGTACATATCCCTGTTCGAAGCTATGTAACTTTGAAACTGTGATGAAAATGAAGTTTCGAGTTTAAAATCTCTATTGTCTTCTGCATTTTCTGTTTTCTAATTAGCTGTTTAGTTTAATTTAGATTGTAATTCATTAGGATAGCATTGTATATATATATATATATATATATATATATATATATATATATATATATATATATATATATATATATATATATATATATATATATATATATATATATATATATATATATATATAGGTAGAAGCTCGGACAAAAACAATGTAATAAGTAGTGAATAGTAGTAGTATAGTTATAATAGTTAAATCACCTAGTTTAATAGGTTAAAATTATAAAATAAGGCTAATTAATCCCGAGATGAATGGATAACAACAAGCTCACAGTAATAACTTTAATTAGCTTTATGTATGTAGTTTAATTTGGTAATTCGACATTTAGATCCACATAAGTTCTTAACAGCAACAGTAAGACAAAGTTATAGCTTAGTTAATAATCATTTTCATGATATCACACAATCAGACTCTGTAATGAAATGCAATTATGTATTTGCGAGTGAGTCAATTTAGCTTAAGTAATTGAATGCTAGGTGTAAATGATTGAATCGCTTAATGTAATTCTATTTCACATATTCAAAAATAGTCTACTGTCAATTAGATAATAGAAAATTCAGATCAGTGACATGAATTAGTCATCAGAGAACAAAGTGGAAAATAGTTCTGATAATTAAGTTTTCTGCATATTAGACTCTTACGATTCAGAATTGATATTGTTAACTCTGTATATTACTTCTCTCTCAATGAATGAAATATAATTTGAATTCGTCTTCTTTCGATTCCAAATGTGTTATTAGTCAGCTTTCTGTTTCTGTTTCTGCTTCCACTACTTCGTTTTGGTCTAGGCCTCATGTATGACGAAGGCCTGGACTATGTTCGATTACCAATTGGGCCTCTGGAGGCAAACCTTAATATGGTCTGGGTTATTAAGACCCAGACGCCCAATGCGTCCTGTTCATTACTAATCCAGAAGTCCAGGCCCAATAATAATAGAGACAATAAAGGCCTGGACTCACTTCTGGAAATATATATAGTTAAATCGATTAAGGGAAAAAATATTGATAGAAAATATAGTGACACAATAAGTATGGACTTTAAAAGATACACGGGACGAGCCTCACATAATAGCAAAAACAGTAGGGCCCTCTTTTAAGTAATTGATAAAATATATAATAGATTCGGGAAGGTTAATAGCGAATTCCATAACCTCTCCCAAAAGATTCAAAGTCGTTAGACGTTTATTTAGGCACGATTTAATAAATATACCTTCCTTAATACGAGTGTACACTTGGTGCGACTCAAATCATAAATCCCGGCGAAGCCGAAATGTATTAAGAGTCACAGGCGTACTAGTTGCGGCGTGACTCGAAATACATTTTCGCGACATCGCAATTCGTAAAAAATATTAAAGTTAGAAACATGTACATATTGTTAAAAAGTATAACAAGTCATATAAAATTGAGAACGACGGTTGAGCGGCTGTGCTGAAACCACAGAATCTGGGAGTGCCTAACACCTTCTCCCGAGTTAACAGAATTCCTTATCCAGGTTTTTGTTTCGCGGACTGTAATACAGAGTCAATTTCCTCGGATTAGGGATCAACCGGTGACTTGGGACACCATTATCTTCTCAAGTGGCGACTCTGAAAATAAAATAAAATCCCGGACCGATTGTCCTTTATTTGGAAAAATTCCTTCCTCTTTGTTATTATATCCTTCTCGGGTATTTGAACATTGAGGTATACCCAACGTATCTTTTAAAAGGATCGAAAAAGGGTAGTAAAAAGGGAGGTGTGACATGAGGTAATTAGCAATATCGGTAAACTATGGCATATCATTTATTGATACCGCAAGGAGTTGTTCGTCGGGAAATGAGTCATTGATTTCTAGGCCATCACAAGGCCTCCCCTCCTCCTCCTCCAAATGGGATAAGTGGTCTGCCACTTGATTCTCACTACCTTTCCGATCCACAATTTATAGATCAAATTCTTGGAGTAGTAGCACCTATCTCATCAACCTTGCCTTTGAGTCTTTCTTTGTCCTCAAATACTTAAGGGCAGCATGATCGGTATGCACAATGACCTTAGCCCCCATAAGGTATGGCCGAAACTTTTCCATTATAAAAACTATGGCTAACAATTCTTTCTCAATGACTATGTATTTCCTTTGAGCCTTGTTCAACATCTTGCTTGCGTAGTACACCGGGTGAAACAATTTTGTTAACCCTTTGCCCCAAAATAGCCCCAACCGCAATGTCACTTGCGTCGCACATAAGCTCTAAGGGTAAGCTCCAACATGGTGCGGTAATATTCGAGGTAGTGGTTAACTTATGCTTGAGAAGTTCAAGGCCTCTATGCATTTCTCGTCAAACACAAACTAAGCATCTTTTTCTAGCAACTTGCAAAAGGGATTCACAACCTTTGAAAAATCCTTTATAAACCGCCGGTAGAACCCTGTATATCTAAGAAAACTCCTCACCCCTTTGACATATTTAGGGGGAGGGATCCTTGAAATCACTTCAATCTTGGCTTTGTCTACTGCAATCCCATGCTTAGAAATTCTCTGACCCAACACTATGCCCTCTTCAACTATGAAGTGGCATTTTTCCCAATTAAGAATGATATTCGTTTCTTCACATCGGGCAAAGACTCTATCCAAATTTCCCAAACACTCTTCAAATGAATCACCAACCATGCTAAAATCATCCATTAAAACCTCCAATATGTCTTCCACCATGTCGGTGGAAATAGCCATCATGCATTATTGGAAGGTCGCTGGAGCATTGTACAACCCAAACAACATCCAGAAGAAAGTAAATGTACCATATAGGCATGTGAAAGTGGTCTTCTCTTGGTCCTCCCGGCAATTAAAATTTGATTATACCCCGATAGCCATTAAAAAAGCAATAAAAAGCATGCCCCGCAAGGCGATCAAGCATTTGGTAGAGGAACAACAATGGGAAATGATCCTTTCGGGTCACCTTATTTAGCTTCCGGTAGTCCATGCAAACTCTCCACCTTGTAATGTTTCGAGTGGGAATAAGTTCATTTTTGTCATTTGTCACCACAGTCATCCCACCTTTCTTCGGTACACATTGTACCGGAGAAGTCCATGAGCTATCGAAGATTGGATACACCACACCTGCATCTATTCATTTGATCACTTCTTTCTTCACCACCTCTTGCATTGACTTATTAAGCCTCCTTTGATGTTCAAAGGAAGGCCTCGCATCATCCTCCAAAATGATTTTGTACATACAAAATTTGAGGCTTATTACCCGAATGATGGACAATATCCACCCAACTACTTTATTTCTCTTTTTGAGAACCACCAAAGTAGCATATACCTGCAAGTTAGTGAGGCAAGAAGAAAGAATAAATGGTAAAATAGAACTTGAGACCAAGAACTCATACCTGAGGTATGGAGGAAGTGGCTTCAACTCCAACACCGGTGTCTCCTCAATAGATGGTTTTGTTGGAGGCATCTTTCTATTTTCAAAGTCCAAATATAGCCTTCTCGGTTCACAAGAATAGGACCCCATTCCATGCAAGGCATTTACACACTCCACTCAGCTAGCATCCTCATTGACATAAAGATTTAGAAGCACGACCTCAAGGGGATCCTCCATGTTAATCATAGAACTTGTGTCATCTACTATCACAGTTGTGACAATGTCCACAAATGAGCACACTTCAGTGCTATTGGGTTACTTCATGGATTTGCAAACATGGAAGACAAATTTCTCATCACCCACTCGAAAAGTGAGCTTGCCCGCTTCAACATCAACCAATGCCTTCCCTGTTGTAAGGAAAGGTCTTCCTAGAATAATTGGGACTTCAAAGTCCACTTTAAAATCTAAAATAACAAAGTTGGCCGGCAATATAAACTTGTCCACCCAGACAAGCACATCATCAATTATGCCCAAAGATCGCTTCATTGATCGATCCGCCATTTGAAGTCTCATTGAGGTTGGCCTAGGTTGCCCAATTTCCAAAACAGAATAAGGCATCAAATTTATGCTAGCACCCAAATCACAAAGGGCCTTGGCAAAATCCGCACTTCCAATAGCGCAAGGGATAGTAAAAGTTATGGGGTCTTCATTTTTTGGGGCCATAGTATGCACGATAGCACTAACTTGATGAGTCATTTTAATTTTTCACAATCCATCGACCGCTTCTTTGTGACCAAATCCTCCATTAACTTTGCATAGCCCGACATTTGTTCAAGTGCCTCCACCAAAGGCACATTGATTGTAAGGTTTTTCATCATATCAATAAACTTCTTGAATTTATTGTCACTCTTTTGATTTTCTAACCACTGAGGATAAGGTTGAGGTGGCCTAGGCAAAGGTGCCTTGTCTTTGGGCACCACAGGCTCGGGCATGTCAATCACGTGTTCCCTAGACGGGTTCACGACATTTTGAATTTCCACCTCGGCCTCATCAATATCTATCCTCAATTCATTGTTCACATTTTTCTCAGCCACATCTTCAACTATCAAAGGACTCACATCTTCTTGCAACCCAACATCATCATCCACAACTTGCTTTTCTTTTGAGGCATTCACATCACCACCTCTCCCGCTTATTGTTGTAACCGCCATCACATGATTGTTCCCACCTTTTGGGTTCACTACCGTATCACTAGGTAGAGCACCCTTAGGGCGAGTATTCAATGATTGAGAGATTTGGCCTAATTGCACCTCCAAATTCCGGATAGAGGTATTGTGGGAAGCCAATTGAGTATCGGAATCTTGATTCTTCTGCATATCGAAATCTTGATTCTTCTTCATCATTTGTTCGAACATTATTTCTACTCTTCCCATATCATTACCTGAAGAACTCGATCCTTGAGATTGAAATTGAGGTAGATTGTTCGGTTGTTGGTACATCATGGGCCTTTGAAAGCCTTGCCCGCGGATGCGTTGGTTTCCATTGTTGTTCTACCAACCTTGAGCATTGTTGTTCCAATTGTTGTTATTACCATTCCAGTTCTTTTGGTTGCCTTGATTTTTGTTCCTCATATTATCGCCATGGTTATTGTTGTTCCAATTACCACCTTGGTTGTTATTATTGTTCCCATTTCCTTGGGGTCGCCATTGTTGGTTTGAAGAGTTACCTCTATTGCCTTCATAGTTGTTGACATATTGTAGCTCTTCACTTTGCTCATCATAACACTCATTTGAAAAACCACCATCGTCATTGTTGTCATATTGTTCACAATTCCCTTGAGATTGTTGCCTCTTTGCCTTATATTAAGCAGATTCACACCCTTTATGGCATTCACTTGGCGAAGGATTTGGACTTTTTGCAACTATGCCTTAGCCAATTAATTCATAGTAGTCGTCAAATCCGCTATAGATTCCCATGGTCATGTAACTCCTTACGCGAATAAATAACCGTAGGGTCTCCTTCAGTAACATTGGCCCTACTTTGCCATGCCAAAGAAGTGTCGGCCATCTCATCCAATATCTCACATGCCTCAGTGTAAGGAAGCTTCATAAAGTTACCCCCAGCCAATTGGTTCCCAATGCATTAAGGTGTGGTGTTTATGCCCCGATAGAAGGTTTGTTGAATCATCGCCTTGGTCATATCGTTGTTTGGGAATTCTTTCACCATAGTTCTAAACCGCTCCCAGATTTCATGCAAAGGTTCCGTGGGTTCTTGCTTGAAAACCAATATCTCATCTCGAAGTGCCTCCATATACCCTGTGAGAATAACTTAGCAATAAATTTATCCACCAACTCATCCCAAGTTGTGATGGAATGATTGGGAAGTCTCTCTAACCAATCCAATGCTTTCCCCCAAAGTGAGAATGGGAAAAGTCTCAACCTAAGAGCATCTTCGGACACATTCGTTTGCTTTCTCCCCCAACATGTATCTACGAACCCCTTTAGATTCTTGTAGGCATGTTGATCGGAGGTGCCCGTGAAATACCCACGTTGCTCGAGCAAGGTCAACATCACATTGGTTATTTGAAAATTCCCCGTTCGGATTCGGGGAGGGACAATAGCACTTGCATACCCTTGATTTGCTAATACTCTGGGTACGACTCTTGGAGGTGGCGGAGAAGGTTCTGAAATATTATCATTAGCATTGGCTGACGGTCTCATCGTGGCCCGGGAGGTACAAAAGGCACCTCATCCTCTCCAATTTCATCTACCTCCTCCCCCGCAAGAACATTTCCAAGAGGGTCATTAGCATTTAAAGTCATTTGGTACCTGTTTTATTCACACAAACAAATTAGTAATAGAGAAGTAAAGAAAAACAACACATAAAACTAACTAAATTGATAGTCAAAACCGTTAAATCCCCGGCAACGACGCCAAAAATTTATTGGTACCAACTTCATCGTACTATTAAGTAGGAAGAGAGGGTCGCAATAGCTTTTACTCGATATGAGGTTCAAGATTGAATTCCTCGGGGAGATAGAAATGGAGTTGATGTATCTATCTAGTCTAGAATCGTGTAATGTTCCAATTGTCACTTCCAACATTTTTGGGTTTTCTTTTATAAACTAGTATTATCAAATACTAATTAGAATTGAAACTAGATTATGCTAAGAGATAATTTCTAAGAGTTGTATCTAATGGATTAAGGGGCACTAGGGTAGTGACTTTCACCTCGGTGGCTAATTGATGTGTAATTGTTTCTAAGGCTTGATTGACATGATTGGGAAAATATGTATAACCGCTGCACAATTTTAACCACTCTCACACCTCTCGGCAGAGAGAGTGATTTTGCCCAACTGACTCTCCCGAGACCAAATGGGTAGGCAAATAGTTCAAGCAACTAGGGTTTAAGTCGGATAATTACTCTTTCGAGGTTTAAGCCTTTGATTGGGAATATCAATTCTCTTGAGTCCATCCCAGTTCCTTGTTGGGTCAATTTTGGAGACTTAGGCCCTTTCTCTCAAGAAGACCCA
Organism: Nicotiana noctiflora; assembly: GCA_032618575.1. NCBI lineage: Eukaryota > Viridiplantae > Streptophyta > Magnoliopsida > Solanales > Solanaceae > Nicotiana > Nicotiana noctiflora. Next base: position 13,527 of record JASVEL010003059.1, on the reverse strand, counting down.
AGTCAACGTACCGGTGTTTTCAACCACCAATTCATAAATTAAACTAAACAATTGACCCAAATAAAACACCTATAGTCAACCTGACCTTAAATCACAACATACATCAATTAGCCACACTAGGGTTGAGCCATAACCCTAGATAATTTGTTTAGCTACTCATGATTGAACAAGAAAATAGAGAAATAGATTAAAAAGAAGACATATTAATTAAACACTAAAGTAAAATACAAGAATCTACCATTAAACTAAGCTAAGATGCCAAAAATGGCAACAGATGATGTTCTCACGAGCGCAACAGCTAAAATAAAATAACTAACACCCTAAAAATGGAAGAAGGTTCTATTTATACTAAGCTAGAAAAACTGGACAAAAATGCCCCTACGGGGTCAGTGCGTGCCGTACAATATGGACTGCGGCCGCACTAGGCTCTTGATTCTTCAAATTCACTTTTCTGAACTCAGGCTCCGCGGACTACACATAATGGACCGCGGCCGCGAATGTTTCTATGCGGTCTGCACAAACTTGACCGCAGACCGCACTGACTTGACTTTTGGCAAATAGCTTCTCTCTGATTCTCTCTTCCGTGAGCCGCGTAGAATGGTAGTACGGTTACGGAGTCTTCAGTGCGGACCGCACAAACTCCACTGCGGGCGAACTGCTTTAACCTTTAATTTGCCAGTTCTCTGAATCTCCCTAGTGCGGACCGCACGGAATGGACTGCGGCTGCACTAGGTTTTATGCCTTGAAATATACACTCTGAATCTCCCTACTGCGGACCATACAAAGTGCAGTGCGGCCTGACTAGGCTCATTTGTCTTGAGTTTGCCTTGTCATTGGTACTTGAGCATGTTTCACTCCCTTCGAGCCGAACTTTGACATTTCTTTCACTTTGTGGATCAAACCTGCAATCAAGCACAACTTATGAGCCTTTAGGACTATTTTGTAAGAATTTATAATCAAAGAGTAAGCAAGAAGGAGCATAAAACATGTTAAAATTCCTAGTTATCACTATCTCGAACGTGCACTTTTTTGGGTTGAGCTTCATATTGTGCTTCCTTGGTATATCAAAGGTCTCCTTCAAATACTGTAAATGGTTCTCTGCTCGCAGTTATTTAACTAGCATCAATATAAACTTCCATAGATTTCCTTATTTATTCTTCAAACATTCGATTTACTAGGCGTTGATAGGTTGCGCCAACCTTTTTTATTTCGAATGGCATTACATTATAACAGTAGGTGCCATACTTCATGATGAACGAAGTCTTTTCCTGGTCTCTGGGTTCATTTGTATTTGGATATGTACCCGAAATAGGCATCGGTAAAACTAAGAAACTTGTGGCCGGCCGTGGCATCGATCATACGATCGATGTGAGGCAAAGGAAAAAAAAAATCCTTGGGGCATGTCTTATTCAGTTCTTTATAATCTACACACATTCTAAGTTTGTTTCCCTTATTAGGGACTACCACTACATTTGCTATCCATTCACGATACTTTACTTTTTGAATGGATCCTACTTTGAGAAGTGTGGTTATCCTGTCCTTGATGAAGGCATGCTTAATCTCGGACTGGGCGTTCTTTTTGCTTTACCGGGCAGAATTTAGGATCCAGGATCAGCTTGTGAGAGAAATTACCTGTGGGATCTCTGTCATATCAAGATGGGACCAAGCAAAGCAATTTATGTTAGTTTTAAATAAATGAATGAGTTTTTTCTTGAGCTCGGGGGTTTGCCCCGTGCCTAGGTATACCTTTCGTCAGGCTGACGTTCAGCCATTATGACTTGTTCTAGCTCTTCGACTGTTGATTTGGTGGCATCGGAGTCATCTAGAACTATGAAAGATAGAGGTATGCTATAGTCGTCAAACTTATCGGTCCCCCGCTTCTCCACTTGGGTCGAGGCTGGTGTATGTGGTTGCTATTTAGCCTTTTGTTTTCCCTTTGAAGATCCCTTTATTGTAGAAAGTGCTGACATCGGTATGACTTCATTGATTGCAAGTATCTCATTCGTGGATGGTTGCTCCCCGTACACCATTTGTACTCCCTCAGATGTCGGGAACTTCAGAACTTGGTGAAGGGTCGAGGGTAATGCCCTCATGTTATGGATCCAAGGCCTTACGAGCAGGGCATTGTACCTCATGTCACTCTCGATTACATGGAACTTTCTTTCCTGGATGGTCCCGAATGTTCACAAGAAAAATAATCCCACCTTTGGTGGCTTCGCTCGCCATGTTGAAGCCGTTAAGTACTCGGACTATCGGAATAATTTGATCTTGTAGGCCGAGCTATTCTACCACCCTCGATCGAATAATATTGGCCGAGCTACCTAGATCAATACATATATGTTTAACTTGAATTTCATTCATAAGGACAAAGTGCGACGTTATGAGCTTGTTCGATCCATTCTACATCCCCATTGTTGAAAGACAAGGTCTTTTTCGGTAAGTAGTCCCGTGTTCGCTTTACCTTGTGATCGTCACCTTGGTGCATTTAAATACTGGTCCTTGGGAAATATCGACCTCTTCAAGGATCATGTGAATCAGGTGTTGTGCCTCTTCCTGCTCGTTCTGTCTATCTGAACCTTTGTGTTTGAAGTGGTTCTTGGCCCAATCATTTAAAATTCCCAAAGGTGCCCCTCCTAGAACAATCAGGCTACTTCCTCCCTTAGTTGTCTGCAATCTTCTATTTTATGGCCATGGGTACCATGATACTTGCATAGTTGGTTTTGCTTTCTCTAGGCCGAATCGGTCTGCAGAGGTCGAAGCTAGCTGGTTTTTTGATACGTCCAATGGTCGATACTATGGCAAAAATATCTACGTTGAAGTTATATTCTAACAATCGAGGTGCTTCTTTGGACCCGACATCCTTATCGAAACCACTCTTGCTCATGAGTCCTCGGGTACTCTGTCCTGATCATTCTTTCTATCATTCCGGGTTACGTCCAGGCCCATTATTTTTCTAATCTTCATCGTATGGCTAATATAAGTCTATGTTCGACCGTGGTTCCCGGTCGAAGTCCCTTCTAATTCAATCCACAAGCCTGTTTGGATAAACTGACCCGGTTGAATACCTTAGTTGATAATACTTGACCACAATCTGCGACTAATAAAAATTATGTACATCGGCCTAAGTGACAATTGGATATTCGATCAAATTGTGCTTCAATTACTATAAAGCTACGGAACTCCGAGCGTTGAGGCATTGAGTAAAAGCTTGAACAACACAATCATCGGTGACCGGTGGTAAATCCATATGTTCCATTTGGAATCGAGATACGAATTGCTTAGCATCTTGTTGCCTTTCTGCCATACCTTGAAAAGGTCTTACTTTCTTGTAACAACCTTAATGGTTTCGGCGTGTACCTTTACAAAAGAATCTACAAGCATAGCAAATGAATCAATAGAATTATGTGGTAAATTATGATACCGTATCATAACACCCTTCGATAGAGTCTCCCCAAATTTCTTCAGCAATGCGGATTCAATCTCGTCATCTTCCAAGTCATTTCCCTTGATAGTGCACATATATGAGGTGACATGTTCATTTGGATCTGTCATCCCATTATACTTCATTATCTCGGGCATACGGAACTTCTTAGGGATTGGCTTTGGAGCCGCACTCGGGGGAAAAGGTTTTCGACAAACCTTTTAGAATCAGTTCCTTTCAATACCGGTGGAACCCCGAGATTTGGTCGACCTTGAAGTTAATAAGTTTTCACCTTCTTATCGTTTTCCTCGACCTTCTTTTCCTCTGTCTCAATTCGCTTTGTTAGTTCTTCGAGCATTTTTATGATAGCAGGATTGGTCTCCAGTTCTCCTCTATTCGATCTCTTTGGCACTGATTCGGATCTATGAACAATATCTTGTGAGGGCTCGAGCTCGATCCTGCTTGGTGCATGATTATGATTTTGGATTTGTGCTATGATAGCTTGTTGGGTCTGCAACATTTTGAATATCATTCGAAGGCTAATCCCGCCTTCTTCACCGCCCTGCCTGTTCGAGCATCTCTACAGACGTTATTTTCAAGATCGACGGCCAAATTCCCATTAGTGGTAATATGGGAGCTAACGTCGATTGGGTCCACGACCGGGGCTCCATCAGGGTTGACTGGAGGTACTTCATTTCCCGGGGCGGCTATGTTGTCATCTCGTCATGGAAACCAAGGCCATTGTGTGTGTGTGGATGCTACAGTTTGACATGTTGATCCTGGAATCAAAAACACTTCAAAGAACAAGCGCAAAATATTGTATATTACGAAACTGTACCAATGTTACCCTTGATGGGCGCCATATTGTTTACCCTTAAAATTGGATAACAATTAAACTTATAAGTGATTTTAAGGATATGTGATTTCACTTGGCCCAAACTGATAGAGATGAAAACTAATGTTAGGAATTAAAAGTAAATGGAGTAAACCAATATGATGAACAACTACGGACCTCGAGCTTAATTACCCTCGAACCAACTGAGTGTGCTTAATGGAAAGTATGAACTGAACAATAGAGTTTAAGAGAGAAAATATATTGTATTGCATTATTATGCGTGTATGTATGATGGTTACAAAATGAATAGGACCCCATTTATATAGTAGAGGAATTCTACTTATGATACAATTTTAAATATGGAAGAAAATCCCATGTTGGCTAAATAATTGGTCCTGACTCGATACGTGCCGAGATTTTCGCCATGATCCTTGTCTGATCACGGATGTCCTGACTTTGTGTTATTTGACTTAGCAGTCTTCCATCGATCTTGCTCGATCTCTTTCTCGCTTCGGTATCGATCACGGCTGGTCTCAATCTTGATCGGTCATTAATTCACGAGCTTATAAGTTCATCCATATACCATGGTTCGATACGATGCAAGGATGAACCAATCTGCTACTATCCCGATTTCGGTTAGCCATACAAATTAGAGAAGCCTGATTTTTACTGTATACTGTACCATATTCATCTAATTCACTAGCAGGAAAACGAAAGTTTATGATGGCGTTCAATCGAAAATCAGTCGGAATTTAGCTTGTCACCGACGATTTTGTCAGAAATGTCCGTAAAAAATTCTCATTTTTATGCGTGATTTGTGATAGATGTAGTATCTCGACAACAGGTTGACACAAAATACTACGTACTAAAAGTAGTATTGCACTAATTGATTTAAATTTTTAATCTTCCTGGCTAATTAATTAGTCCCTTTAGAAAATCCTATTATACTAAACTAAAGTCTTCACGAAGTTCACATCACATCACATCACAAAAAAAGATTAGCAAGAGCATATTTAGCATCTCTGTTACAAACTCTGTTCTATAAGAAGAAGAAAAAAAGAAACAGATTAATAGAATTAGCGTGCCATAGAAAATCCTTTTTGTCAACTTTTTAGCCAAATAGGATTAATAGACACAAGAACGTATTCAAAATCAGACGTACGTGGGGGGACTTTTCATTATTGAAACTTTACACTCATACTTGTCACACTCAACTAATTATGACAGCTACCTTATTTGCTTGAAATTATTTCCTAATCTGCATGATCTCTCTTTTTAAAAATTTTACCGACAGCAATCAACATATGTAGATATGTTTTCATTAGTTACATAAATCGTTTATTGTGATAAACGGATGGTATAATGCTTCTTTTTATATCATCGGTGTAATTTATGTTGGATTTTTTTAATCTAATTTAATAAAGAGGTATGGGTGGAAAACGACGTAAAAAAATTTGGAGAGAGAGAAAAGTTTGAAGTATTCATTTTACTAATACAGTTCGTCTCTAATAAAAAAATCGAAAGAAAATTTTTGTGCATACAAAAAGAAGCACATCTTTTAACTCTTAAAGAGTTGAGAAGAATCACTACCTCGCATCGTCATTGTCATTGCTCGTTCGGTTGGGCTTCTCAATGATATGATTGATTGATTTTTTGGACCAAATTTATTCCCTTTTTTTTGTTATTTATTTTCTTTTCTGATATTTTTTCAGGGAATACTTTAATTCAAAATTCGCGGCCGTAATTTTTCCAACGGTCGCGCCTAAAAGAAATTTAATTTCTGGCTAACAATCACCTTCTCAAAACGTACATGTATCTTGGCACATGTTGAAACTCAAATTGGTGGCTATAAATACAGAGGAATAGTCTCATTTTCAACCACCGAAAATCTCAAAATTCTCTTCTCTTCTGCATTTTTGTTTTTTTTTTAAATAGCAAAATGTAAGCGTCAGTGTGGTTTACTGTTGTTTGTTGAATTCGACGAAGCTACTCGAAACTTTTATTCTGATTTTATTTCTGTTTTGTTTCTGGTTTCGCTTTATTTTGCAAAAATATTTCTAAAATAAATTACTAGCCATTCATTGTTACAGAAAGTAACTTACCCACTAATGCTAGGTCAATCATCTTTAATTTATAGCTAATTGAACTAGTAACAATAAATTCCTCATCTATTTCGGAACTTTTTATGCAATTGGCTTAGGTAAGAGAACTTTATCATTCATATGGCCATGACTAACAGTCTATATACCAATGATTGTGAAGAAGGCCATCAAAGTGAGGAATTCAAACTATCTTTTTCAAAGATGAAATGAATTATTGAGGCAAAGATCTGTTAAAACTAGAATATGTTCTACTGTCTTCTAACGTACTATATAATGGATTCTAACTTTATTTAAAACGTTGGCAACTAGCAAACCTAATCATGTTTCCCTTTATCTCTCTAGTTTTTAATTTTATATACTGATAATATTAAATGGGGGCAAAAGGTGAAACAATATAAAAGTTTAACTTCACTTAAACGCCTGAGCTTTGGGAATTTGTACAGAGGCCATTGAGGTTCTGAGAACGATAACTATACCCCTTTATTATAATAATAGTCAAGGGATATTGTGGTCATCTGCGGTGGTGACGCTAGAAATTTCTCCAAGTATGTTCAAATTGAAAAAAAGTGGAAAAAATATCTTACAAAGGGTGTTCGATATGTATTATATACTTTTGTACACAATGTAATTTTTCGACGAAAGGTAGTCAATTGACTACTTTTATCACCATGTGGCTTCACCACTAGTCATCTTTCTCAATTATAGGAGTGATGGATTATTTGCAAGGTAATTTTTTAAAATGGATAAAAATCATTTACATGCCTAATTTTGCTTTAAAATTCAAATTGTCTCTTTAACTCTGAACATTAAACATTCTTCCCTCATATTTCAATTGACCTTTTTTCACGTTCCTATTTTACCCTCCACATTATCAATCTTAATTTGTTTTCTTTCTTTAGTTCTTTAATATCGTATTTTTTTTAAAATATATATTATGGACTTACTTATAGATAACAAAAAAGGATGAGAAAACTCATATGGATTAGCTGAATGAAAGTAGTTGATATATAAGCATTAAATGCTGGAAAATAATTTATGCTGTTAAACTAGTTTTATAAATAAGTAGCTAGAATTTGGATAAACTGAAACTGATACGTAATAAATAATTCGTGTGTACATTTTGTATAAAAGTTATGATGTCAAGATGCAATTTTTTTGTTAAAATGATTCATATATATTTAAAGTTATTTAAAAAATTATTAAACAACATATGTACGAGGACAAAAGAAAAATGAAAATGGAATGGAGAGACCTTGAAGTTATACTTTGGGAAGAGACTACTAACCCTTGAAGAATAGACATCAACTTATTATTCTTATTATAACGCCTTTACAAGTTCCCAAAGGTGAAAATGGTACTTTGATCATGAGAATTTGGACACAGGAGCAGAGCCAACATGTTTGCTACGGTTCGCCGAACCCATTAGCTTTGCTTCAAATCTTATACTTATCTTTAATAATTCATTGAATATGTAAATTATTCATTCAAAAACCAGTAACATAAAAGACTTAGAATCTCCGAATCCATAAATTTTAATTTAAATCCTAGCTTCGCCTCTATTTTGACATATAGGGAATGTAACTACTATTTATCTCAAACCTCAAGGTGTTAAGTGTCACATTCCAAAACCTTATAAAGTACAAATGGATATTATCTACAACAATAATAGGAGTATACATGAACGTGATTGTCGCATTTACTTGGTTTGACCACTTTGTTAGGCTTTTGAAAGGAAGAACATTACGATTTTTTCAACTTTATCTTGTAAAAAGAGACGTCCTTTACACGATATTCATGCAATAAACTTCTTTTTTTCCTGTCTTTCTATTTTTCTAGGGGAGGAACAAAAGAATAATCCTTGTTGAACTTTGAATCATTAACCATATGTCGTTTATCATATTATAGAGTAATATTACACAGTTATTATACTGTAATAATAATTGTAGAACGAATTATGATTGACTAATCATGTGTTGAATTGACATGAAAAACAACTATTGTGACGATCCGACCCGTCGTCTTCTGTGTTGCTGCTCCGTTTTCTTTGTTTATTGCCTCTTCATGTTTCATTATCGTTATGTAGTATGTTAAAGTTGATTTAGATTACTTTTGATAAGAAATGAGATACTTAGTCTCTTTAAGTAAAGCTTAAGTTGGAAAAGTCAACCGAATGTTGACTATTGAGTTAGAGGGCTCGGACGTGATTTACGATGATTCAGTTAGCTTCGGGGGATGATTTGTGACTTAGAAGCGTGAAAGTGATTTTGGAGACCCGGTGTAGAATTTAGGCTTGAATTAACGAAGTTAGTATTTTGACGATTTTCGGTTGATAGGTGAGATTTTGATCTGAGGGTCAGAATGGAATTCGGAGAGTTGTTGTATCTTCGGTATGTGATTTGTGATGTGTGTGCAAAATTTCAAGTCATTCGAACGTCGTTTGGTTGGGTTTTTGATCGAATGCGTGTTTCGGAAGGTTTGAAGAAACTTAGGCTTGAATTTGATGTGAATTGATGATTTTAGTGTTGTTAGATTTTTTTTGATGATTAGAATAAGTCTGTATGATATTTTGGGATATGTTGGTTCCTTTGGTTGAGGTCACAGGACCTCGGAGTGATTTCGGATGGCTAACGGGAGATTTTGAAGTTGGAAAATGCTGCAGAAATGCAGCAGTCAGTATAAAGCAAATTTGCTCTATGCGATCGCATAGCATGGGTTGCGATCACGTAGAAAGAATTATAGGGGTGTTTGGTTGTGCTCTGCGATCGTATGGTGTGAGATGCCATCGCACATTGTTGAAGGAATGGTGTTCTGCGATCGCAGAGGTGATGGTGATCGTAACACTCACCTATGGCTATCTACGATGATTTCTCACCACCCCAGGCCTCCAATGGCCTCCCTCGCGTTAGTCTTGCCATCTCCAGGGTCCTCAAGGGACCAGGGCTAGTTTGATCGCATCTATGGCCCCTTTCTCGCCAGTTTCGGGCTGGTCCAGTATTATTCCGAGTAAGATTGTCCTACATCGGCTACGATCTACATGCTTTTAGCAGATTTTTTCACCTCTGTGTTGTTCTCCTCAAAACCCTAATTTTTTTCTTATGAATCTCTTAGATCTATACAGATCTGAGATGATTTAAACTTGTTTATTATGAGTATTACAAAACCCTTGTGATTCTCTACCAGAATCGTATGATTTTCAAGTGATTTTTCATCTTTCTCTAAACTAGGGTTTCCTGAAATTTCTTTTTCCAAAACATTTAGTGATTCGAGTGTTTAATCTTCTATTTCTATATGTTTTAGCCGATTTTATTAAGATTGCTCTAACTTTAACTTGTTTATACTAAAAACCCTAATTTTTTCGACTCTTTCGTTTGGTTTCTGAGTTATTTGAGTATTACCTTTGTTCTTGCCTGGGTTCCTGTGATTTCTCTTAGCCATTTGAATGTCTCGTGGCTTTCTTGTCCTAATATGCCTTTAATAAGTTCTTGGTTCAATTTTTCTATTGATCCTCCATGTCTATGTTCATTCTGACTATTATTTCTTGCTTTATTTTAGTTGTTTTTGATGCTGCTGACTCTTTCGTGACTGTCTCTCTAACTGAGCCTATTGGGGTTCTGACCTAATTTTTTCGGGCTAAGTTCTATGTTTATGTGAAATTTTACTTAGTTTATTTTCTATTATGGTAATTGATATATATTCTTTCTAGAAATCAGTACTACTTTAATATTCTAGCTAATTGATTACTATGTTAAAGATTGGTATGCGTAGACTTTATTTTGTTTCCTTGTTTATAGTTTTAATTGGTCGTCTCTCCCTTAATTTCTTACTCGTATAACTTTAGGATTCTTACTGATTCTTTATTTGGTATGATTTGGTCTTTTGCCTTAATTAAACTCTTGTTGTTACCATTTGGCTAATTGCCCCTAATTAAAGGAGTCTATTCTGAACCCCTTATATGATTGGATTTTGATTGCCCTTAATGGCTGATTTCTGATTCCTTTACCTTAGTGACTCTACTCTCGAACTGCTATATAAGCACTCTCCTATTCTCACTTCAAAAAAATAGAACATTAGTTCACAAAAGCATGCTCACACTCTTAAACTCTCTTTTCTTCCCTGCTACTTGTGATACTCACTGTTCTAGCCGGCTAAAAGCCAAGGCTAGATATTAAAACTACATCTGCATTACCTTCTTTTCTTCAACCGGTATGTCTCTAGTTAAATTTTGAAATTCAAACCCTATGTGTTTCATTCCTGCACTAGTTCATCATAGGGGTGGGCATCGGTCGGTTCGGTTCGGTTTTGGAAATTATCGGTTTTGCCTATCGGTTATCGGTTTACAAATATCATAACCCGATAACCAAACCGATAAGATATTAGTTATCGGTTATCGACTTATCGGTTATTGATCCTTATCGGTTCGGTTATCGGTTTACCCGATAAGATAAAACTACAATTAAGTTTGGGAGTTTCTTTTTAAAATACATTACATTTTGTGAATTTGTATGCTGTGAGCTAAGGGATTAATTTGAGTTGCAGCTGACTGATTTACACAGATAATGTCATTCCAACAATAGCAATATAACTTTGACTAATAAATAAGCTAACTGACTCATTATACTGCAATGCCTACCCATGCACTCCATTGTTTATCATTATACTGCAATGCCTACCCAAACACCTGATGCCTAAAAACCAACCAAAAAAAACTCAACAAGAAGAACACACAGCTCGAGCTGAATCTTCATTGTTTATCATTGGAGTCAATTCCCAAAAATCACTAATAGAATCCCATAGTAACCAAAAGGAAATGAGGGTACAACATTTGCAGTCTACAACAATAGTAAGAGGGGAAAACCTATCAAACGCCTCTGAGTTTCTCTCCCACAGTTGCTGTGTTCCCCATTGGGACAAATTATTCATGAAAATGAAAAAAAAAGGAATGTTGCAAACAATCGTTGTTTTAGTGGCTGCTGTGCCAATCCATGTTTAATTTATATATTAGTAATCCTCTGCTTGATAATCCATCTCTTTGACATCAAGCTGATTCTAAGTTTTTTACAAACTTTTTCGCCTGCCAAAAATAAGATATAAAGGGTAAGCCAACTATTGTATGATGTATTTGCCGAGTGAACAGCTAAAACATGAAGCAACTAAAAGTTGGGGAAGCCTCTTACTGAAGCAAATGTGCTAATCTAGCATAAATTTTTGTCAACTATGAATGGAAAAGAATCTGCTTAGTTAGGAATAGGATTCCACCACTCTTTACCTGCTCCAATGTCAGAAACATAATAACATTCCACGATCCCAAGCGTCCAAAATTTGGGATAAAGCCTTTATAGAAAGCTAAAGGTCCCTGAAAATATAAAGGGCACAAAGGTATCGTCATTATTAAAGACATTAGGCATAAAGCTTGCAATCAGCAGGTGTTGAAAACAAGACAACAAACAAGAAGTTGTGTCAACCTTTGTGCTTTGCCATAAATACGAGTAACCAAAAGCAAATTGCATAACAATGTTGAGCTAAAACAACATATTAGGGTGAACAGTAAAAGATTTAACCTACAGAAGTTGAATAATTAACTTACCAAAGTTTAACTTACAACTATCAAAGATTCTACACATCATCGTCGCATGGTTCGTTTCCAAGATTGGCAAAATCTATGAGAATATATATTAACAAGTCAAACAACAATAATATTAAATAAACTATTTATAAAAATAATATACAATCAAACAAATTAAAATATTGTTACCTTGTTCTAATTTCTCGAGAACATCTAAATCTTCCTCAACACTTACTGGTAATGGCTCACTTCGAAGCCAATCTTGAAGGCACACTAGAACTTCCACCAATTTAGGAGTCAATGAACTCCTAAATGAATCAAGAATACGCCCTCCCGTGCTAAATGCACATTCAGATGCAACACTTGAAATTGGAATAGATAACACATCCCGAGCCATCTCAGCAAGAATAGGAAATCTAGGTGAGTTTACTTTCCACCAAAGCAATATATTACCGTCTGCTATTTTATTTTCAACTTCTTCTGTAAGATATTTTTCTAATTCTGATTTAGAATCTGAACTTCCAATCTCATCTTTATGTCTTTGTAATTCTTCAAAGAAAGAACCAAAAGATCCAATTGATGCTTCCATTGTGTCCAATGAAGAGTTAGATAAACATGAAGAAGGATGACAATCATTATCTTTTGAATGAGACTTTACATACTCTTCAAACAATGAAGTCATGTATGTATGCACTCCCTTCGCAATAATTGGCCCTTTCTCTTCGAACATCTTCGCAAGTGCAAAACTAAAAGAATCAAACTTGTATCGAGGATCCAAAACACATGAAATGAAAATCATTTTGTTCATTTTTTCTGGATCACCCCAATACTTATCAAATTTCTCCTTCATCTTCTTTGCCATTGAACCCAAAAGAACATCTTTATTTAATATCAATTGTTTCAAGTAAACAACAACTTGACAAATTTCAAGAAAATGATGATTTGATGTAACATAAAGTGAGCCGGATACCTTTATAGTAATCTTATAAAAGATTTCAAGAAATTTTGTCAATTTCTTTACATCCTCCCAATCACTACTCAAAAGTGTACCTGCAGGACTTCCATCCACAATATCAACAAACTCAAGATGATGTGACAAGCCAATATCATGATCAGCATAGTCTAAAATTGCAGTCTCATATTCAATAGCCCTATTCAACATCAAATATGTAGAATTCCACCTTGTAGGAACATCCAAACATAAAGCTTTCCTAACTAGGTTTCCTTCATCACAACATTCCTGAAACTTTTTCCACCTAGCAGGAGATTGCCTAATATATCTCACTGCTTGCCTAATACGTTCAATAGACACACTTGATTCTTTTATACCATCCTGAACAACAAGATTCATAATATGAGCCATACACCTTACGTGAAGGTGCTTACCATTCATGGAATTGGTCCCCCATTTAGTTAACTTCTTAGAAAGCTCCTTCACCGTCACATCATTTGAACTAGCATTATCAACTGTGATAGTGAAAATCTTTTGTAACCCCCACTCTTTCAAACAATTAACAATACTATTTGTCATATCTTCACCCCTATGACTAGAAATTGGACAAAAGTTGATAATTCTTTTATGCATTTTCCATTCACTATCAATCCA